>APFE030317696.1:0-12919 GCA_000404065.3 Pinus taeda | reverse complement strand
ATGTGGAAGCATTATTGTGTGCCATTTCTATTATCCAACCAGATTGGATAAACGAAGAAAGGGAGGAATGGAAGAATGATGAAGAAGTGTGGGAACTTATTCGAAAGTTACAACAAGATTCCAATACATTTGATACATTTAGCTGGCAAAATGAGTCGTTATGGTACAAAGATCGCTTATACCTCTGTAAGAATTCCCAACTCAAACAAAAGATTCTTATGGAATTACACACTTCTCCTTTAGGAGGGCACTCAAGATTTTTAAAAACTTACCATAGGGTTAAGAGGGAATTTTTTTGGGATGGCCTTAAATCGGATATTCAAAAGTTTGTGGTGGAATGTTTGGTTTGCCAACAAAATAAATTTGAAACAATTAAGACCTTGGGTCTATTATAGCCTTTATATATTCCAAGCCAACGTCGGGAGGAGGTTTCAATGGATTTTATCACAGGTTTACCCAAGTACGAGGGAAAGAGTGTCATCATGATGGTAGTTGACAAACTTACCAAGTATGCACACTTTTGTGCATTATCACATCCATTTAAAGCCAGTACAGTTTCTACTGCATTTATGGAAACAATTCAAAACTACATGGAAACCCAAAGATTATTGTAAGTGACAGAGATCCCATTTTCACTGGAAATTTTTTGGACAGAATTATTTTCTTGTCTTGGTACTCAGTTAGCTCATAGTTCATCTTATCATCCTCGGTCTGATGGGCGAACTGAGATAGTAAACAAATGTTTGGAAGGATATCTACATTGCTTTGTATCTGATAAACAGACACAATGGGTCAAATGGCTGCCTCTGGCTGAATGTTGGTATAACACTTCCTTCCATACAGCAACAAAAATGACCCCATTTATGGCACTTTATGGGTATCAACCACCATCCATCACATCATATTTAAGAGAAAATTCTAAGGTTCAAGCAGTGGAACATCAAATCGAACATCAACAACAAGTCCTCCAACTCTTAAAGGATAACCTCGTGTTGGCACAGAATAGAATGAAACAACAGGCAGATCAACATCGCAGTGAAAGAAGTTTTGATGTGGGTGATTGGGTATTCCTACGGCTACAACCATATAAGCAAATGTCCCTCAAGCAAGCTAAGAAGGATAATAAATTTATCACCAAAGTATTATGGTCCATACAAGGTGTTGCAAAAGATTGGTACTATGGCATACAAATTGGAGCTTCCTAAACCTTCTCGATTGCACCCAGTTTTCCATGTTTCATGTTTAAAGAAGGTTATAGGCGACAAGCTCCCAGTTCAAACAATATTGCCAGAACTTGATGAGGAAGGAAAAATTATATTGGATCCGGAAGCAGTCATAGAAACAAGAACTCGACAACTACGAAATCGATCAATTTCAGAGTATCTTATCAAGTGCAAGAACTTATCCGCTAAAGATTCCACATGGGAGGATGAGAATTTTATATAGAAGCATCCAGAACTACTCAAGTGTTGAGGACAACACTTTTTTGAAGGAGAGGGGCATGTTGGGTCCCTATAAGACTACTGATTACCCCATTACAATTCTAGTTGTATCCCTTATTAATATTGGTGTGCCCCTATTGTCTCAATATTGTTATTACTGTGCCCCATAGAATCCCTCTATTGTTATTTTTGTGGCTTTATATTATTATTGTTTGGTCGGTTGGGTTATATTGTGACTCCTTAGACTGCTATATATAAAAAGGAGGTTTTGTCATTTGAATCATGGAAGAATTGTTCATTTGTGTAATGTAAAGGAGGTTGCCCCCTTGAAGAGGTTGAATTCTAAGGCATTCAACTATCTTTTCTTTCTTTTTGTGAACTGGTTTCATAACAGAGTGGCTTGATAGGTCAAGGATCATGGTCTTGGTAGTCATTAATTAGAATCTCTATAATAATAATTTTGTGTGGGTTTTCCTCTCCAACAGGGAGAGGTTTTTGCCCTGGCAGAAAGCCAAACATCTTATGTTATTGTCTCTTTTTTTTTGTAGCAGTTTGATGAAGAAACCACACACATTAATAATAAGAAGAAGATCAAGATAATATAAATTTCAAAAGCACTTCACAAATTGTTATCATATCTAGAAGAATCACATTAATCCCATTTTCCCTGGATTCTTCAACATGGTATCAGAGCTAAGGTGCTGAAGTCAAATAAAAGACAACAAAAGAGACATACAAGGATCTACCTTCAAGGATATCAAAGCAGGTTGAAAGGATTAAAGGAGAAAGTATACAACAAGTAGGTCAACAACAGTCATGGAGTATCAACTTCAATAATTATAGTCATGCACTCAACTCATGCTCAGTTTGAGAAGTATGTGAGTGATCCTCACTTCTTGATCATTGAACTTTATCCCTGCCATAAAAGATAGTCTTAGGTGTGTATATTATATATATATATATATATTGCAGAAGTAATACAAGGAATACCTCTTACAATACATGATTACTTCATTGTCTCAATATAGTTATTACATCAAGGCAGTTTCGGTGATGAGAGAGTCTATCTATACATTGCCACCCACATTTTAGTTATGTTATTCATTGAAAAGTTTGGGCTCTCAGTACATTGCCTCTCTACACAATACACATAGACATCACTATGCAATGTCATAGCAATATACTTGTCATAGTCTTGAATTTTGTCTATGATTATGATCTCAATAACATGGTGCTCAGATCATAACATAGTATCACTAATATGTCAACAATATGTTGAAGTCAAAAATACCTCAAAAATGAATTGGGAAGCTCATGAAGGAGTCTCGGTGATGTCAAGACCATTGATGTCATGGTGCTAGAAGGCCTCCAAGGAAGTCATACTGAAAGGATACTAATGATGGGTAGCTCAATCAAAAGAAGCATCAAGGTTAAGATATCCCCTTCACACACCAAGTAAGTATCTTTCAATTTCATAATCAGATTTGGTTAAATTATTTCATGATTGCAAGGGGATTTATAAATTAGCTAGACAATCAAAAGTCCTTACATAGAATAAGGAGGATTCTCATAATTCTCATAGAAAAGAGAAATCATTGATATCTATGAAAATGTCTATGAAGGTCAAGCATTGTTTGAATCCATCAAGAGATTCATAGGATTCATATGATATCACTCAAAAGTCTTCTCATATGTAAATAGAAAAAGAGGAGACATAAAGAGAGATATATTAAATGCTAAGTAAACAAATTCAATTAGACCTACACAATAGTAAAGGTATCAAAAAATGAATGAACAACTTCATGAGGATATGGAAAGATGATGAGAAGGTAGTCATCATTGATGAGCAAGGTAACAAATATCAATAAACAAAGAAGGTTAACTCACTCGGAAATTTGTGGTCTCTAAGATAGATAGAGAAAAACAAGTTGCAGTCTATAAGATGAAGGAATTCAACCATGTGCAGGAAGCAAAAGAAAGGTTGGCCCTCAACCAAAGGCAAAAATAAGCATAGTGAAGATTCAATGCTATAGAAATATTTTGGAAGCTCATATGATTGAAAGATAGAGGAAGCTAAAGAAAAGGGCCATGGAAAGAGGGCGTATCAAATCTCTCCTATGAGCACGACAATATCCCTCACAAAAGGGTCCAATCATAAGCTCCTAAATCTTGTGTTATAAGATATGACAATGATAATAAGATGCATAATGGCATCATGGAAGCATTACAAAGAAGAGATCATTACATCACCATGGGAATCATGAAGGGCAAAATCCTTGGCAGACAAACATGTAGGATATATAGCTCATGGGAACCTCAGTAGACATTGAAGAAAAGAAAGGAGTCATCTAAGGCTCATCATACATCAATTCAAAAAGGAAACATCTGCCAGTTGGGGATATACAAAATCCTCATAAATTCTCTGATGGAATCCTCGTCGTAGGGTTCACTAATCGAGAGAGGAAGCAAGTGTTTCAACAAGAAATCTAACTTGTGGAATCAATGAGATATTGGTGTGATGACATGAAGAAAATCAAGGGATTGAAGATCTCTTAAATCAAGGAAGTTGTTGGAATAAGCCTAGATGACCTAAAAGTAAAATTAGGTATGTATGTGTGTATTTAACTTTATAATGTCATGTCGTATGGTTGCAGGTAATATAGATCATCACTTCTATCTTCAGAAGCACGATCAAGAGAAAAGGATCTCCTCCTCTGAAAAGATGCATAAATGCATAAGTCACACTAGATAAAATCAACATAATATGTCCTCATATGAAGTATGATGTGGTTTACTATAATTAATAAACTCTGATTGAAAGATCCTAGGAATGGAATGTGTGAGGAAGGAAGAGATCGATATGCAATCCTGATGAAGGCGATCAACATCCAAAACCTCAAGAAGACTTGACTAGGAAATCTCTTAGAGAGATATGAATACTCTGATAATGAAGACCCTTGACAATGGATATCTTTGGGAGGTGTGTCAACATGTATGCGGGATGTTAATACCTACAGGAAGATGTCATGATGAAGAGCCATATCGTAAGGTATGATTTGATTTAATATGATGTTTTGATTTCTTGAATAATATCTGGATGAGTTGCAGGGATACTAGAACAAGACTTATAAGTAAAAGTACAACCAGCATTCACGCGATGGATGGAAACTCTTGAAAGAAGCATGGAGAGAAAAAGAAGTAGCCATATGAAGAAAGTTCCATATGTATGCCAAGAAGGCCACTTTCCATGAATAAAGGAATGACATGATGAAATAAGAAGGAAAGTGATCGATGGTTGTTGCCCTACAAGGAAGAAGCTCAACTAAATTTCATGACATCAAGGAGAGAATTTAATCAAGCAGCTGAAGAACCCACAAAGAAGAAGTTGTTGATGTATAAAAGAGTTCCTAGCTAAGAGGGAGCTTTGACAGGCCCTTGATCAAGAGGGATTTTGAATTAGATCATCCATGATTACAAAGGAGTGACAATTGTGTTTTTCCATGTGACGTATCATGCACTAGACTAGGACTAACAACCACAAGTCTAGATGAAGGCCATGAATGGAAATGTAGACACATGATAGACACGTCACTTTTGTCTTCACCTAGGAAGAAATAATGGAGGGTTGGGTAATCATCTGGCATCTGACACCCTTTGAGGATGTGTAAGGCATCCAAGATAAGAGCAGACAAGAGGGTCGATATTCTTTGAGGGTTGGGAACCCAAGATAAGAATAGTCCTAGAAGCTCATACTCAGTGAACACTCGGGTGGGTATGTACCTTGAGAGATAATGATGAAGGTGTCTATAAATCATTGGTATCGCCAACATTGTAGCTCATGGTCTCATGGAGAGATGGATATGTTAGTCAAGGCCTTGCACTATGACAATGTTGATTGATATGATGCTATACTTATGGGATTACCAATCTAATTCTTCTTATGAGAAATTCTTAAGATTGAGAATAACCAAGTACCATTGTAAATACCTCCCTAGTTAAGAGGGAGTGTTGAAGAAAGTGTAACTAGGTTCAGAATTTAAAAATGTAATTTTGATCTTTGTACTTGTCAAGAAAAAGAAATATTATTTTTTGTGAATTATAAGAACGAATTTCTTGCTCATTTCTTAGGCCTAGGAAATTCAAAGAGTCATTCTCTTCTTGAGATTATATGTAATGTAAACGAGTAAACCTAGTGTCTAGATCAAATCCCTCCAAGACAAGCACCATCCCCTTGAAGAAGGAAACAAGGAAAATGAATTAACAAGAATAGTCATGTCGGCCTACAAATGAATTAACAAGTACAGTCATGTCATCTCAATAAAATGACACAATCGTTCACACTATCATGTCAGCTCAAATGCAGAGGTTGACCACTATATATATGCGGTTAGGGTCTTCGCAAAATAACAGGAGTAGAAATCGCATCCCTCTAAAGTTTCGGATGGAAGTTACAATTAAGGTTTCGTATGCCACAGGAAGGTAATATCGAAGTCTGACCATAATGCAGCTTGTGTATTATTCATATGAATACCACTAGCTCAGCAACCTAGTTGCAGCCACTGTCTTGGCATATTTACACTCTTAAAATACTATCTCGATATTGTTACAGTCTCTGCTTAATTGTGATGAAGAATACTTTGATGATCCTACAGTAGCACTCTCAATCTCACAGTAACATGTTTTGGTATAATCCCACAATGACATGCATTAAATTAACATATAATCTCGACACAGTGATGATCCTAGTCTCTATCATGGATATAGTTACAAAGTCTTGATCATGTAAAATTTATCGGTGCAGCTCTCATGAATACATACATATGGACCTCGTTGTTATGGTGATCATGATGAATGTGCAAAGATGATCTTAGTAAAGGCACAATGGTGATCTCAATGAGCAATCAAGATGTAGCAATAATGATCTTGGTAAAGCAGTAACGATGATGATGATCTCATCAGTAAGAAGAGGATTGGTGTCTTGGTTTTGGAGTGGCTTGATAGGTCAAGGGTCATGGTCTTGGTAGTCATCAATAAGAATCTCTATAAGAAGAATTTTGTGTGGGTTTTCCTCTCCAAGAGGGAGAGGTTTTGGCCTTGGCAGAAATCCAAACACCTTGTTTTCTTGTCTCTTTGTATTGGTAGCAGTTTGATGAAGCAAACACACACATTAATAATAAGAAGAATATCAAGCTAAGATAAATTGCAAAAGCACTTCACAAATTGTTATCAGGTCTAGAACAGTCATATTAATCCCATTTTCCTAGATTCTTCAACAGATTTCAATCAAGAGAAATGTGGAAAATCTAAGTAAAAAAGGAAACCTAGTGTTAAGGCATTATTTAGGACATAAAGTAGGTATTAACTTCAAGTTCTTGAGAATATTTTGGAAAAATGTATTTTAATAAAGAGAAGCATGGAAGGTTCTATAACATAAGAAGTTCAACCGTGGTCCTTAGATTATTAAAACTCAGAGGGGCTGTACAAGAAGGGATATATTATTGTTATTTGTCATATTAATAAGGAAACTTATATTAACGTCAACTTAGAAAATCAATTATTAATTATATATTCAAGTATAGTCATAAAGGAAGACACTAAGGGAAAAAAGCAATTTGAAATTCACAACCTACATTGATTGATGTATGATTATAAATTTGTATCCCATTTTATTGTTGCATATTTTATCAACATTTATTGTTGCATATTTTATCAACATTTATATTGTTGATATAATTTTAGATTTTAATTTGATGGAAACACTAAGTCGTTCATTGTAAATATGAAAATGAAAATTTTGTCAATCTCTTAAAAGGGAAATATGATAAGATTATGTGCGGATTTATACACAAAAAATATATCATTAGAATATACAAACCATATAAAAAATGCTACCATTCAATATGATAAGGAATCACAACAACAAGGTTATGATGATTTAAAAGGAAAACTTATAGACTTGAACAAAACCCTTATAAGCAAAGACAAACAATTGTGCACACTCAAAGGGCATTAGAGAAGCAAAATATAGAAATTCGTGGAATTTTAACAACAAATAAAGAGATACATATTATATATATAATATTATATATATATATATATTATATATTTACGTACAAAAAAAGATATTGAAAATATTAGTAAACAACTGTCATCCAAAGACGATCAAATTCTTGTTCGAGTAACATAATAAAACTCTACTAGTGGAAATGAAGAAGCTGGAGAATGATAAGAATGTGCACCAAAAAGCTGAAAATCATGATAAGAGTGTTGACACTAATGTAATCAATATGGAAAAACCTAATATTTTTATCAATGAAGAGATTCCATGAAGAGAAAATAACCTTAATAGAAGGGACCAAAACTATAAATCATAGTGTCATTGGTAATGAAGTCTTATTAGTGAAAGAAGTTCCAAAAGTTAAGTTCAATAAGAAATTCAGTGATAAATCAATATCCCTAGATTTAGAGAACACTGATATACCATTGACTGCCACTCATGATGTCATGTGTTAGTTTAACGATGTTGTCACACTAGTAAACACAAAAGTATCATATTTTTTCATGATGACTCAAGTGAATCATGATAAGTTTAAAACATAGAGTAAGTAATATCAACTTCTTAGGGTACAATATCAACACCAAAATCATAGAATTCATAGTGTGTAAGAATCAACATACAGATAACCCAAGGTACCTCATCATAGTCAGTGGTATTCTTATATGTTGAAGCATTTGAATATCTATGCACCCCACATTCCACAAGAAAGGATATCAAATATAGAATCTTAACATTAGAGAGTACTAAAAAGAATCCACCTTGCATGAATTGATCATTTTTAATGCAACAATATTCTTCAAGGCTTTGAAGGTCTCATCACCTCATGTCATTAATGTTATCAAGTGGGTAAAACATACAAGAAGATGATTCATTTTTCAGAAGTTGTTTGTCTTTCCCATGATTCGAGGTATGAGTATTTTTTAGAGGGGGGAAGGCTTATAATATATCTAAGGTATATTACAACTAGGGTTAATATAGTGAATATTATGTAATAAATAATAACCATGTAATAATAGTTATATTACATAGTCATTAATTTGCAATAAGGATATGCTTGTGTATTTATACATGGTTATTGTACTCAATGAATCATGACTTGTATATATATCTTATATTAAATCATCATTATTTAATATGGATTACTTTATGTGTAGTTAATTTTGTCACGAAGTGAAATACCATGTTCATTTCATCGACAAAGGTAATACACTAGTTGATCTATATATTGTTGTAGATAATCCATTGGATAGTTCATCATAACAAACTTGATGAAATTATACTTGAAATATGAAATGTATATTATGAGGGTTAATTTTTTCTTAGATTTATGGATTTGTTAATTATTTGGTTACGCTTATGCATAAATAAAATATGGAAAATATAACAATAAAATAAAACTCACAAGCCACAATGAACGCAAGATATGACCTGGGAAACCCTTACGAGAGAAAAACTTGACTTGAAGGCAAGGCCTCTCTATTTCTATGAATGGAAAATGGATGCAAGTACAAAGGAATGAAACTTGTGGCTCATGGGAAGCTATAGTACACTAACTCTCTTTATTTTCTCTCTCTCTATCCACTCTTAGCTACTTTATTCATCTATGTAACAAAATACACTCAAATAGAATGGAACCCCTTTTCCTCCTACTAGCTCAATTATAACACAACTTGATAGCCTACTAGTGGTTAAGTTGAACTCCTTCAATTCTTAACTAGAATTACAATATTGACTCTTCTAGATTCCTCTTCCTCATGATCATGGGGATATTCCCTTTTCCATGAATAATAGGGGCTGATATAGCATCCTCTTAAATCATGGTGATTAAACCAAGAAGATCCTACTAAGTAGCGTAACTTTTGCATACATACTTCGTTTGAGGTCTTTCTTGCGCCAATGCAAAGGTATTCAAGTGTAGAAAAACGCTAGGGGATGCACGCCTAAAGCAATAAATTTTTACCCCCAAAAATGTTGTTTAATGCCTTGAACTGATTTTTTGAAGGTTTTCAACCCCAATTCGCCAAAGTAGGACCCACAGGTGAAAATGGTCATGTGAGTTGATTCATCCAATTTTTCCTCTCTAAAAGAATAAATATGGATGACAAATAATATAATGATATAATATGGACCACTAGTTAATTGCAAAGATGATTTGACTAAGCAGTCAAATTAGTCCACCATCGAGTTGAATTGATTAATGTAATATGCCAATTCACTACAAAGATGAGATGACTAAGTAATCGAGTTAATTGACCAAAACGTCATATTGATAGATATAAATGCTATTCAAATATAGATATGAGTTGACTATGTAGTCGATCTTTGGGTCAAATTGACTAATGAGTCAACTAAGTAGTTGAGTCAGTCGACCACCACACAGATTGAGCAATGTAATATGCCAATCAACAATAGAGATAAGTCAATTAAGTAGTTGAGTTAATTGATTGTATTAAGCCTTTAGTGGAATCAACTCTAGAAACATTTACAGAGTATGTTCTAGAATCCCCTGGTAATTTTATTTACAACAACATTGGTACCATCAACAAATGAATCAATAATGCATTCCTGAGCACTTGCTACTGATCTTTGGCATTTTCATGTTTTTTAAAAGCTCTCATTTGCATGAAATTCCATGTTTAATAGAAATTTCAATCTTTTAGTTTGAATTAAACTCTATAACTAGCAGATTGATGCGATTAATAATCCTTTTGATGATTTTGGATGCAAATTTGACCTAAATTGGTCATAAATTTAGAATTTGTTCCCCCAAACTCCCCATATTCTCTATGGTTGACTCTTCAACTTTGGAACTTGGATAATTACAGGATTCTACATGCTTTTGACCGAGTGTAATCTTTGAGAGTTTTAATTCTTGAAGCTTAATTCCTCCATTTTTCAAAAAAATCCCCAATTTCACTAGTGGAAATTCTAATAAACAATTTTTAGCCATACCATGAAAAACATGCTTCTATGTTTCTATTCTTTGGCCCAATATAGGACCATTGTTTCAACCAATGGCTTTGATACCAATCTATAATAGGCCTGTACTCCCATTTGAGCCACATTACTTCTATTCTAACTCTGTACATGTTGTACTTTCCAATTTTCATCAAACCTAGCTTATATTTCCATAATTAACAAATATGCTACTATATAATAATTATCCCTTGCACACTACAAGGAGAATACCTTCTAGTGGAAGTTATAACAGAGATTTTTAGTGTTATAAAATTGGAAAAATTTGCAAAAAAAAACTCTACTACAACATTTGTTTGCGGTACCGAATGTTTTAGTGGAGATTATAACAAAACTTCATCATAACTGAAAAAATATGGGTAACCGGAGGTCTTAGTGGATGTTGTTTAGCGATGCACTCCATAGAAAATTAACATTGGTGTGCTAAACATATAAAAGCATCGGGGTTGTATACACAACCAAAAGCACTGAGGCGATGAATGCAAAGAACATTGGTGCCTGAAATGTATACTGCCCCAACGTGTATATATTAAAAAATGCCCCCATGTGTTGTTTTCAAGAATGACACCGGGGCAAGCAAAAAAATATTACAAACCTGGTGCTTTTATTTAAACTCGCAGCTCTAATGTGTATGATTTGTATAAATGCACTGGTGCACTACTGATATAAAAGAATTGGCATTGTTAATTTGTATAATGCATCGGGGCTGGAAATAATATTTTGTAGCATCAGGGAATTAGTTCTATGAAATAAATGGTGCTTTAAGAATTACAATGCACTAGGGCATTAAATGCAAACAATATCGGTGCTTGAAGAAAATAACGCCCCATTGTTGTCGTTTTCAAAAAAGGCACCATTCATGCAAAAAAAAACTTGTTGTAATGGTGCTTTTAGATAAAATAACGCACCAATGTGTGTTTATGTTATAGACGCAATGATATTTTGTATGATATTTTCTCTTTTTTTAGAAACATTGACTTGTGATAGTGCAATTATTGTGATTTTTTAAATCCATTATTCATCCAAAAATCAACATATATCTTATAAAAATATCCATATAAATTAAATTTTAATTAGTGCATTTGTATATAATGTTTGGATTAATTTGTTATATCATCAGATTTCACATCTCTTCATTATAATATTTAATCATCCATATATTTAATTAGTTGTGTAACAGTTCACAACGACATTAGATAACGTAATAGAATAAATTAAAATGTCTTTTATTATATATCAATAAGAAGTTATTTTCCATACAAAATGGGATAGTTATTGGTAACCCCTTGAATTTCAATTGGGACATTATATCCATTACATTAAACAAAATGTATGATTTTCATAGACAATTATTTCAAAAATTACAACAACTTGCATTAATATCCAAATAGATAAGCATTCTTTGTTATAATTGTTGTCAGTGGTCGAGCAACTTCCATGACTTGGGTTATTTGGATGAATATTTTGTTGATTGCATTAATTGTTTTTGTCTTCTTGGTCATGTTCCATCTGCAAACATAAAAAAATAAAATAAAAAAATAAAAAAATTGTTATGAGTGTATCTACATTAGTGAGAATAATGAAATTTGAAATAAATATACATCAATGGAACGATAAAATCACTACTTGCATTGGTGTATTATATTACATAGGACGCACCGTGAAACAGACGTCATTTAAAAAATAAATGGACAGGGTCGATAGGGTTTGGATTTAATTCAATAAGTGGTCTCCCTACTTTACATGTCAAGCGCCCTATATATAGTAAGTACACAATCTCATTCAATCTAAAATGCCTAAAATGAAAAACCCTAATTGTGAAGTGGTAGAGGGAGTTCAACCCTAAGGTGAAATTTTAAAGTCACATAAGCGAGAAGAAGCAAGGGTCCAAAGTAAAAATTGATTTTTTTTTATGAATTTTAATTAAATATAAATAGAAACAAAGATTGTAAAAAAATTTACTAGTAAAATCAATAGTAAAATTTTTATTATCCAAGGTATTTAACTTTTTTTTTCTGAATTTTGAATAAATCTAACAGAAATTGTAAAAAAATTTAACAGTGAAATTTAAAAAATCTTTTATGCAGTAGATTTACTTGCCGATGCTTTCAAGTTAATTTCACATGGGATTAGCACAAGCAGAATTAGTACAGGCAGAATGATTTTGAATTGCTTTTGAATTCCTTCCAGCGTTTACAGTATCTCGATAATGTGTCGACATTGTTTGGTTTCCAGCTATGATTTCCTTTCTGAATTTCCTTTCGCATTGTTAATTGCCTTTTATTTCCTGCATGATTTAATTGTTTGGATTGCTGTTTTCTCGAATTCTCTTTTAGTGCAGGATTTCGTTCATTGATGAGATTAATTTGCAAGATAGACTAGCATCTATTTTGCAGGTTGCTAGGGGATTTCTTTGGCATTTCCATTGTTGCCTCTTGGAGTT
>APFE030317693.1:134856-174830 GCA_000404065.3 Pinus taeda | reverse complement strand
CTTTCAGTCTTACTAATGCTCCAACTACTTTCATGAGAGTATGAATGATGTGTTGAGACCATTTCTAGATGACTTTGTCATTGTGTACTTAGATGATATACTTATATTCAACAAATCAAGAGATGAATCAGTGATGCATGTAAACAAAGTGCTTGATGTCTTGAGAAAAGAATAGTTGTTTTTAAAGATGTCGAAGTGTGAATTTGGAAAGACTTCTTTAGTGTATTTGGGACACATTGTTGGAGGAGGTGAGATAAATATCAACCCCTTTAAAGTTGAGGTCATTCTAAATTGACCCAAGCCCAATATAGTTACAGAGGTAAGAAGATTTTTAGGGGCAACACAATATTGGACGAAATTTATTGTTAATTTTTCTTCCATTGCAGCTCCATTACATGCATTGACTAGTGTCAAGAAAGCCTTCCACTAGGGAGATGTACAACAAAAAGCATTTGATGCTTTGAAGCAAAAGATTAGTTCAGCACTAGTATTGGCTCTTCTAGATCTTATACAACCATCTGAGATTCAGACAGATGCTAGTGATTATGCCATGGGAGCAGTTCTTATGCAGCATGGTAAGCCCATTTCATTTCATTCCGAAATTTTTAATGGAGTTATAACTAACTATCGCACTTATGACAAAGAATGTTACGCATTGGTACTAAGTGTCAAAAAATGGAAACACTGCTTGATGCGAAAGGAGACCATTACCTATATTGAACATCAACTATTGTAGTACTTACAGTCACAATAAAAGTTGCAGCAGTCACGACACTTCAGATGGATGGGTTTTCTAAAACAGTTTCATTTGGTTATCAGGTACAAAAAGGGAATATACAATGAGGTAGTTGATATGCTTTCAAGGTCTATTGTAAATTCATCTATTATACTGAAGCATAATTTTGTTTTGCATGAAAGTTACATTGAGCAATATGCATATGATAATGACTTTCGAGATGTGTATGCAAGCTTGAGTCAAGGAAACCAAATTTAATAGTTGGATTATCATGTACATAACAGTTTGTTGTATCACTTGGGCAAGTTGTGTATTCCACAGGGAGAAAGAAACAGTATCATAAGGGAGGCGCACACTTCATTGATTGCTGGACACTTTGGTGTAGACAAGATAGTAGCGAATATCCAAAGGTGTTGTTATTGGCCACACATGTTTGATAATGTACCTAGTTTCATAAGAGGATGTTCTTTGTGTGCAACAAGTAAGCCTAACAATAGAAAACTAAGATTGTACACTCTAGTTCTGGTACCTTCACGTCCATGGGAGAGTATCTCAATGAATTTTGTAGGAGGTCTTCCTGTAGTTTTTAACCCTGTACAGAAATTACCTGCATACGAATTCTAAAAACATAGAGAATAAATAATGTGAGAGCATACCACATAAAACACATATACACAAAGATTTCCCCTGGATCCCAAAACTGGGACTACCAGCTTGATTTTTCATTATTTTCCTTTCAATGTAACAATACATATTTATACATGCCGAAGCATCCAATACCATGGACCAAAAACCATCGTGTCCAAAACCATGTGCGAAAATCATGCACAAAACCATAGGTAGGTCCGCCCAACCTAACATAGGGTACAAAACCAAAATTTTCCAGGGCGCTGCCCCAGACCCATAGAGGTGGGTTACCTACACCCCTCAAACCCCTTGTGAACCCCCCACTACGCAATCGGCGCACGAAGGGGGGGCTCCGCCCCCCACCCTAACCCCCTCAGTTAACTACGTGGGCTAGTCGTGGAAAGAATATAACACAACCCAACATTATCCCAATTGTTGTTTTCTTTCCACAGGGGGCCACAAGAGAGCTTAGTCATTTATCCAGCCCTGTAATGCCCATTGTTTCTCTACACCAAGAGAACTTCTCAAAGCTCACAAATTTTGTTAATGCATTTGCAATATTCAGAGTGTCCACCTTTACCAGCAACACCTTTTTGTCTTCTATCATATCCCTCACAAAGTGATACTAAACATCGACGTTCTTTGTCTTTAAATGATATGCAGAGTTATTTTCCAAGAAAATTACACTTCCGCTGTCACAATACATCCTTTAGCTCCCTATACTAACCCCATACTTGAACACAATCTCTGCAACCAAAATTCTTCCTTGCTTGCATGACTGGCTTCCATGTATTCTGCCTTTGCAGTTGATAGTGCCACTACAGATTGTTTCTTACTCATACAACTGACTACACCTCCAAATAGGTTAAACACATACCCACTTGTAGATCTTCTCTGGTCTAGATTTCCAGCCTAGTCCGCATCAACAAAGCCATGAATATCCAACACTCTGTCCAATCCTGGTCTTCCTTAGTAGCACAAACAATAATCACTAGTGCCACGTAAATACCTAAAAATCGCTTCATTTTTGTCCAGTGATCCTTCCTTGGTTTTGACATAAACCTGCTCAATACTCCCACTACATGTGAAATGTTTGGTCTAGTACAGACCATTGCATACATCAGGCTACCGATTGCACTTGCATATGGAACATGGGACATGTCATCTTCCTCTTCTCATGTCTTGGGACACTGTTCAACAGATAACTTCAAACCTATAGGAATAGGAACCTTCACTGGTTTACTATCCTGCATATTAAACCTCTGCAGTATTGTCTCGACATACTTCCTCTGGTTTAACTAGAGCTTCCTCTTTGCCCAATCTCTTTTAATTTCCATGCCCAAAATATAGTTTGCAGCACCAAGATATTTCATGTCGAATTTGGAGGACAATTGGATCTTCAAATCCTAGATAATTTCTTTGTCATGTCCAACCAGCAACATATCATCCACATACAAGACCAGATAAATAACACGGTCACCAATTAATTTAAAATACACACAGTGATCTGCTTTGCTTCTAGTGAAGCCATGTCCCCGTAGAAATGTATCAAATTTCTGATACCACAACGTTGGTGACTGTTTAACCCATATAGAGACTTCTTTATCTTGCATACCAGTTCTTTCTTACCCTTCACCGTAAAGCCTTCAGGTTGCTTCATGTAGATTTCCTCTTCCAGATCCCTGTGAAGAAATGTTGTCTTCACATCCATATGTTCTACCTCAAAATAAAAAACAACAACAACATATAAAAGTAATCTAATAGAAGTTACCTTGGAAACAGGAGAAAAAATATCACCAAAATCAATTCCTGGCACTTGGGAATACCTTTTGCTACCAACCAAGCTTTGTATTTCTCCACCTTTCCTTCTGCATTTGTCTTCTTCTTGAACACCCATTTGCTACCAATGGGTTTCCTTCCAGCCGGCAACTCCACCAAATCCCAAGCCTCATTTTGTGCAAAGATGTCATTTCATCAACCAATGGCCTCTTTCCAGAGTTTTCCATCCCTGAATCTACTGCTTCCTTCACAGTTCTGGGATCATTGTCAGTAATAGATAAAGCAAAATTTGAACAGAAAGTAGATGGACTATACCTTTCTGGCTGCCTTCTTTCTCGAATTGATCTTCTCACACTCAAAGTTTGTGGCTCTTCATCTTCTATTTCCTCCTCTGTTGTAGAGTCTGATTCTTTCTCCTTAAGCTCAAACTCTATCTTCTTAGGTTCCTTAGGTTGGAATTGATGTTTAATAACATCTTTTACCTCTCTGAACACCACATCTCAATTGTACACAACCTTCCTTGTTATTGGGTTCCAAAGCTTATAACCCTTTAAACCATCCTTATACCTAGTAAAGATGCACTTTTCATATTTGCTATCCAACTTGGTTCGTTTCTCCTTTGGAACATGTACATATGCATCACATCCAAATACCCTCAAATGTGAAAGAGAGGGTTTCTTACCAGTCCATACCTCTTGTGGAGTCTTATCCTCCAACGTGATGAAGGTGATCTGTTGACCAGGTAACATGTTGTCTCCACCGCCTCTGTCCAGAATTCTTGTCCTAACCCGACACCACTGAGCATGCTTCTTGCCCTTTCCATCAATGTCTTGTTCATTCTTTCTACAACTCCATTTTTCTCAGGTGTATATGGAGTAGTCTCCTATCGTGCTATACAACACTTCTTACAGAATTCTTCAAATTCCTTACTACAAAAATCTCCACCATTATTTGTCCTCAACACCTTTATCTTCTTCTTTGTTTGGTTTTCCACCAAAGCCTTAAATTCTTTAAACATGTCAAAGACTTCAGATTTGTTCTTAAGGAAATATATCCCTGTATTCCTTGAGAATTCATCTATAAATGATACATAGTACATAGACTTACCCAGTGATGGAATCTTCACAGGTCCAAACACATCACTGTACACAAGTTCTAATATATGTTTCACCCTCTTACCACCAGAGGGGAAACTCACCCGATTCTGCTTCCCATATACATAATTTTCAAAGAAATCAAAATCCAGAGAGATATTACTCATACCTTCTACCATACCTTTACTATGAAGTATTCGAAAACCCTTCTCTCCAATATGTCCAAGCCTTTGATGCCACGACATGGTATTCTCTCTAGAGACCACTAGATTTTTTGCTCCACTTTCAGGAACCACAAAGTTGTTGCACCCATCAACAACAGTGCTACCTTTTAGCTTGTACAAAGTTCCAATCTGAACTCCCCGCATCAATACTAGTGCTCCTCGAACCATCTTGCAGATATCCTTCTCGAACACTCTTTTTGCACCTGCATCATCTAGCTTGCTTATAGAAATCATATTTTTGGCTAATGTAGGAATATGCAGAACACCCGGAAGTGTTTTAACCCTTCCACCTTGCAACTTCAACTTTACTTTTCCACGACGAATGATTCTAGCCTTCTTGTTAATCTCCAAGAAGACATCACCACCATCATATTTCTCATACTTCCAGAACCACTCTCTATGTGGAGTGAAGTGAAAGGATGCACCTGAGTCAATCAACCATGCCTCATGATCTACAAGTGTACTTGAAGAAGCCAAGTACACATCCCCACCTTCATCTGAGGTGGTTTTTGACTCTGCAGAAGGAGCATCATTAGATCCATTTCATTTATCAAGAGCTTTAGATTTACAATCCCTTTTGTAGTGCCCTTCCTTTCTACATTTCCAGCACACCACCTTTATAAGTTTTCTCGGAGATTTATATCTCCCTCTAGATTTAGACCTCCCACTTGATGAATTATTTTTGTTTATGTTCTGGGACTGTCCTCGTATAGACAAGGCATCACCATTCTAGCTCTCCATATTTTTTTGTCTCATTTCCTCCATTAGCAAGGATGAGATTATTTCATCAAACTACAAGGCAGTTTCATTTCTTCCTATTGCAATAACCAAACTATCCCATGAATCTGGTAGAGAACACAACAAACTGATGCACTTATCTTCATCTGAAATTTTAATATCAACAGATAATAACTGACTTACCATAGTATTAAATGCGTTCAGATGCTCTGTCATTGAGTCTCCATATTTCATCCTCAGGTTATACAACTTTTTCTATAGGAACAGTTTATTCACCAGAGACTTATATTGGTACAAAGTCCCTAACTTGTCCCACAAAGCCTTCGCCGTAGCTTCCCAACCTAACATAGTGTCCAAAACCAAAAATTTTTGGGGCGCTGCCCCGAACCCCAAAGAGGGTGGTTACCTGCACGCCTCAAACCCCCTATGAGCCCCCCGCTACATAATCAGCGCAACAAAGGGGGGGGATCCATCCCCCCTCTAACGCCCCGGTTAACTACATGGGCTAGTCGTGGAAAGAATATAACACAACCCAACACTTCCATTATCAAGGAAAGGTCATGATTACTTATATGTAGTTGTAGATAGGTTCAACAAAATGTGCATACTAACACCATGTAAAAAGAAAATTACAGCTGAACAAACAGCTCATCTTTTCTTCCAAAACATTTGGGTTCATTTTGGTCTTCCTACTTCCATTGTAAGTGATTGAGATTCTCGATTTGTTGGGATATTTTGGTCAAATTTGTGGGACATGATGGACACCAAGTTGAAGAAGAGTACAACCTTTCATCCACAAATAGATGGAAAAACCGAGGTGGTCAACAAAATAGTCATTCATATTCTTATAGGATATTGCAACAAACATCCCAAGTTATGGGATGAACAATTGCATTACATACAACATGCATACAATAAGGCAAAGCATTATTCCACAAACACATCACCATTTGAGGAATGTTTTGGGTACATTCCAAGATAGCCATTGGACTTGATCTTTGAGAAAGATGTCACCATCGATGGTCATAGTGACATCGATAAGACAAGGAATTTCATAGAGAAAATTCAGTTGATACATCATACAGTGCAGAAACAACTTGAGAAAAGTAAAAGAAGCTACAAGGCAAGGCATGAAAAACACCGTATTGATCACAAATTTAAAGTTGGAGACAAATTTTGGTTATATATTAGAAAAGAGAGACTTCAAGGGGAAGGTACAAATCTTAAGCCAATCCATTATGGTCCTTTCAAAATTCTGGAAAATATTGGTAACAATGATTTAAGCTTGATTTCCCCCCTTATATGCAAATATACTCTGTCGTTAATGTTGAGAATATGAGATTGTTTGAGCCTCCTTTGATTGGTGATCAAGGAGAGCATGTCCAACTACCATCAATAGATGGTTTCTCACCAGAATATCTTGATGAACTTCAACAGGATCTCATACTTGACAGAAGAACCGAGACTTCGAAGAGAGGGAATGTCGAATAACTTAGAGTGGGACTCAAGGGACAAAAGCCTTCTAAATCCAAATGGTTGTAGATCGAGAAGGTGAGCAAGATGTACCCTCACATGCTGAACAATTGACAGTATCTTTTGGGGTCCAAAATGCTTCTAGTGGGGAAGAATGATAAGGCGCTTAGTATTTAACTCAAAAATCAAAGTTCTTAGAATGGATCAAAACCCGAACAAATATGTCCATCTCGGCAAAACGATCATAACACAACTCGTTCCACTAAAAATCAAGGTCGTATGAGGAAGTTATTGAGTACTGTTTGCTTTGCTAAACAAGGAAAATTAAAAAAAAAAAATGCCCAGTCACTGCATAGTTAGCAGTTTGTACAGCTGACATGGCAAGTCACTGGGCAGGGTCAACTTCAATCAATGGTCCAATCAATTTATGACAAGTTTCAAGTTATTATTGGTTTGCAAGTGTGATATGTGGCACGTTTTCATAGGTTGAAGGTGGTCCAATGAGGAGGGGACAAGTGGCAAGCTCGGAGGCTAGAATGTGTCCCTCCCCACATGACCGGGCTCAGTGAAATGGAACAAAATTTTATGGAGGCATCGGGGTTCGACCTTGTGACCTCCTCTCCATAAACTCTGTGCCATACCACTACACCATCACATGTCACTTAACATGTATAACTCACCACAAATATTTAATGTTTTATGGTGTGAGGGTTAGGGTTAGGAGTGCCAACCCTCCCCATGTGAACGCACCAACATTTATATCAAATGGTTAATGTTAAACTAGCGGACAAGACCATATAACCATAACCTCAAGCCCTTTCATGGAACGCATAAAACCAACAACTGTCACGATTAGCGTTAAATCTGATGGCTCCAACACAAACCACGACTGCGATGGTTAATACCATTCATGTGAGCGCAATTACTCCGGTGGTTACAGATGGTGGTGGTCAGTTATTTCTGGTGGACAATGCGAAAACCACTAACATTTAACATGAAACACATGTCCACCCAAAACCATTAGCTCAAACAGTTAGCAGTAAAATCTGTTAAAACTGGATTAGTGTTAATTAAGTGCACTTAACTATTAATTAACCTGAGTTTTATTTAATTAAACTTCAGTTTAATTCGGTGGCACTTTTAGTGGAACCCACCAATTTCGTCCTTTTCTCCAAGTTTAGAAAACTTAACTAGAGTTCCTCCAGTTTTAGAGGAGTTTTTTTAAGGAAAGACAGTTTGAGTCATAAATGGAGCAAATTTCAGCCAAATTGAGCTCAGGAAAAGGTGTTCCTAGCTAATTTCGACATTCTGAACACATTGGAACATGTTTCAAGATAAGTAGAGCTTTGTAAACAACATGTTTTCCACATTGAACTAATACAGAGGCCCAAGCCATGGAAGATGAACTAAGGAGATGTAGCCCAGGAGGGGTGAAATGCTTCATCAAAACACTGTGTTAAGTTCTCTTGTTGATGGTTTGTTGTACTTTTAATTGCTACTATTCACCACTTATTTTTTATGCTATTTTGTTATCGTCATTCACTTAAAACTTGATAAAAATTTACCCGTTTACGATCACAAACACATAAGAAAACCATGCACAGGAAGTAATGGACAAGCATTTGTTTATAAATATATAATTGAAATTAGCACAACAAAACTAACATTCAATAACAAATCACCTAGTGATTTGCCTACCTATTATCCAATGCTGCATAGATCTAAGGAACACTTTGTCCAACATCCCGCACTGTTTATGCTTCCTAAGCACTATAGATCTGATGTCTACCACCCTGATGTTGTGGACAATCTCTCTTGTGATTCTCTTTGCCAGAAGTCCAGCATTCTATAGGTTTCCAACCTTCACCCTTGTTCTTCTCCTCAAACTGAAATCTATGCCCTTTGTCAGATGCATTGAACTTCTTGTGCAATGTTGCATTCTCTTTGTTATCTGTTTCCTAAGGCCTTGCTTGCTTCTTATTCCATTTCCCTTTATTCTTATCATTACATTTCTAGTATTGCTTAGTCTAATATTTGTGCCTTGATTGCTCATAAAAATTCTTTAGCTTCTGAATGGCCTCCTCCAATGATCTAGGCTCATCAAACTCAATCATGTCTCCGAATGCTATCGATAACCCACTGATGAATCTATGAATCTTGGCCTTCTCCTCCTTGAGGTAAGACACATATCTCAACAACTCTAGAAATATGATAGTGTACTCCTCATCGGTCATAGAGCCCATCTTTAGCTCATAAAACTCTTTTTCCCTATCATCATAGTACCTCTCTGATAGATAATTCTTCTTGAATAGTCTCTCAAATTCATTCAGGTCAAATCCTCCTCATAAATATCTCTGAAGTTCTTTACTTCTTCCCACCATATATTTGTTTTACCTTTAATACTGAATGTAGTTATTCTGGCCTTCATGTTCTCTGAGAAATCATGTAATCTGAAGAAATTATTCACTCCAAGCAACCATGATTTTGCATCCTGTGTTTTCTTCATTCCCCCATCAAATGTAGGTGGATTTTCTTTCTTTAACTCATCCAGAAAATATCCCCTATCACTCCTCCATAAGGATGATAACGATGATGACCATGATACATGTTAGAACCAGAACTAGAATAGTACATGTGTCCATCACCTCTCCTATCTAGAGTATCCAAGAACCCGTCATCTCTGATCATGTCATATCTATCTGACTTGTACCCACCGTGAGACCTACTGCCATATGCCCCATTAGTTTTGTCCTCCTGTCCATGGTTGATCTGAAGTGGTCTTTGCCTCTACAGTTCTGACAAACTCTGAAGGATTACTGCACTAACCTTTGCTTGTTTCTCATGTGCCTACATGATTCTATCATTGTATGCTTTACAAATCCTTATTTCTTCCTTCAAACTCCTCAGCGTGTCTGCTAAGTCAAAATAATGCCCAACACCACGCTTCTCTCTTGATCCATAAGGAGAGTCTCAGGAATTGTAGTTTACCATTTTGCTAGTCATCTTTATTGTTTCTGTTCCTGCAAGGTATATCATGTCAGCTAAACCAAAATATATATAAACCAACGTACCTCATTGTAGTTCAGGGAAGGATATCTCACTTGCAAGGTCAACCAGATTAGTGCAACATACACACACACACATAAGCGTAATCATATCAACATTTATTCATCGTTTCAACCATTATCTTGTCATCGATGCATTATCATACCAACCACATGCTATGACCTCATGCATGCCAACTACAACCACATCAATGTATGCATAACAATATATAGGCATTGACATGCATAACCAATGCATAACTGACATACACTCATGGTGACTACATACAATAACAACACCATCAAATTCCACATGGTGACATCCCTGTAACCATGACCAACACCATGCATATGCAACAAGCACATAGACCACAAGCATAAGGGACACATATATGCAACCAAAATGAATGCATGACCAACACACTGTCCAACTAGTCCAAGGGGTGAACCATTCTCTGATACCACTCTATAACACCCTCCTCCCACATCTACCCAAGTAACCAGCCAATTAGGGTAAACATGTGATGACGAGTTACTATAATATGATTCAACTCCCTATGTATAAGTTAAGGAAGTGGAATTAATGGAACATAACTAAATTGACCTTCTACACATGCAACATAACCATAAGGAGCCATCCAACCCATCCAGTGACCAGCCCCTGTGACAATATGACATTTTGGTGCATTAAAGGCTCAGTTGCTCCCTTGACATGGGCATGCATGCAGCTGCGACCCTCCATTCACTCCCACAACAAGGAATGCATGTGACTAGGAACTTTTTCAAGTAGTTTTGTGCCACTTTTTCAAGACCATGACTCAGGCCACTTCCCAGAACTCCATGAAATTTCCAAAAATTAAAAGTAACATCAAAACAATGATACAAATGAAAATACTTGAATAAGGAACTAAATGAACCCCTACTAGCCATGATAGGAATTTCATTAAAAATGTCACAAATATGCATTCTATAGGTTTAAACAATAGACCTGAGGATAAGGGTCTCACACCTGTCTGAGAATCACTAAGAAGCATTGTTTCCTCATCAAAATAACTGCATTACCATCTCTTAAG
The DNA here is from genome assembly GCA_000404065.3 of Pinus taeda. Classification (NCBI taxonomy): domain Eukaryota; kingdom Viridiplantae; phylum Streptophyta; class Pinopsida; order Pinales; family Pinaceae; genus Pinus; species Pinus taeda. The sequence goes on along the minus strand of APFE030317693.1, from coordinate 164,042 downwards.
CCATATATTCATTGCACATTTAGTGATTAACCAAAACATGATGAGAGCCATACATTTTCACTATCATAAAACTCATTCATAACTAGCATATAACCAACAAAAATATCAAGGATATAACAACCATATAAGCCACATATAAACAAGTATATTTACCTATAAAATACCAAAGAGTAAGAGAGATCTTATTTATGATTGCATAGGCCGACCAGGTATGGGGCTTCCATGAACCACCCAACCATAGACTAGGTTGAACCAAATATTTCTTTCATTCAATCACCCCCGTGCCATATTCCAAGCATGGATGTGGGATCTCATAAAACAAATCAATCCAAAACATCCAAGGCTTCCAGAGGCCAAACCACCTCAACACTCAACCAATGATTCCACCTCACGATCGAACATCACTAAAAATCATCAGATTGGTCTCTACCCAAGATGTCCAGGGCTCTAGAGAATTTGTTCCAACTAAGGCTTCCAGGAATAGTAACTCAACCCACAACTACTGCGAGGATTCCAAAAGCGTTTGTCCAACCAGGGCTTCCTGGACTAGTAACTCAACCCACCAAGGGCTTCTAGAGCATTTGTCCACCCAAGGCTTCCAGGACTAGTAACTCAACCCAAGCTGTTATAGGGCTTCCAGAGTGTTTGTCCAACCAAGGCTTATAGGAACTAATAAATCAACCCATAGCCAAAGGAACATGAGAACCAACTCGAAAACAAAATTACAATCCACAACACCATTGCTATCATAGAAATGGAAAAGCTAGGCAAAACCACTATCAATCTAGACAATCCTGCATGCCAATGATAGATCATGACCAAATAACCACATGCATATGCTATGCATGCCAAAAATAGCAAGGAAATCATACATGCAACTCAGTACTTGCAAGAAAAATCCATCGTAGTTGTTGATCTCAATGTCCTCTTGTGATTTCATTCCTTTTCTTTGCCTTCTTGTGCCAAATCCCAAGTTTGCCACACTCCTCCAAGAGTGCTCCAAGAAAACTCTAAGTGTCCAAGAGTATGAGAGAGAGAGAATAGAATGAGAGCTCCAAAACAGAACTGATCAAAATCCATGGACTAATCCTCATAAGCCTTTTTATTAATGAGGCCTCTATTTTCTTCAATTTTCCATTATTTTCCTTCATTTTCCTCCTCACATGCAACCTGTGACCTTTGACCTTCATTTTCTCCTAATTTCCATTATTTTTGTAAATAAATGCCATTTTTCCTTTCCAAAGCCTTTGCCAATTTCCATTGCCATTAATTAATCACAAGTGATCCCCATCACTATGTTTTTTCCCAATATTCAGCTTGGAATACATGTCCCATGACCAAGTTCTTATTTTACCTTTATTAATGTTTACATGGATTTTTTACCAAGGCTCTTAAATGTAAATCCTTGATTATGCAACCATATTGGAAAGTGTGAATAAAGGCAGATGCATGAGTTCAAGGGAGGTTCATGACGTTTGAAGTGAACTTTCATTTCAGAACAATTTCTTTTGAGATTGATTTTAGATGGATCAACCATGTACATACGTTGGTAGTTTTGGAGTAGCTATATGTTTTTGTTTTTATTGATGTTTATGATTATATGGAAACCATGTAGTATCCTTATATGAATTGTTTAGGTGTGATAAAGGATCACACATTTAGGGGGAGCATATGTTCTTCCAAATTGATTTGCAAGTTGTTGGCATCATGCTCACTATGGAGGAGTTTTATTGTGATTTCTTGACATGAGTGTGTTGCAGGAAAGGAGTTTGATTTTTGTTACCATATAGTAGAAAAATCATATGTTTTGCATGACATAGTTAGTATTTTGATGATGATCATACTGCTAGATGATATTTATGTCATGTGTTTTCATGAATATGTTGCTTCCATGGAGATTAGATGATGTGTTGAAGATAGTTCATCTAGATTGTACACTTTATGATTCATGATTTTTATTCTAGATGCATCATGTTGCTGCTCCTGTGTTGATTGGATGGAGAAGATATGAGAATGATGATTGTTGTTGCTTATGATTTAATACATGCTGATGTATGGGATATTGTCCACTCATGTGGATGAGTTATGATTATATATATTATTGCTCAAATGTGGAGTATACATGTTTTTCTTCTCACTGATTTACTGTTTATACCTCATTGATGATGTTGCTCAACTGTGATGAGGAGATGATGAGTTTACTGCTGCAAACAATGCTATAATGCTAGATCTTATGATATTGTTGTTGTTCCTACCTATTTATGTGCATTATGTTGATGACTGATGAGCCTCGTGATGATGAGGATATGTATTTTTTGTTTCCCTATGACATATTACCATGTTGCTACTATTAGATGATTTTATTTTTCTACCTATGTGGAGCTGGTGGTTGCTAGTGGATTTTATCATTTTTATGTAGGATCTTCATTCTTGGGATGGTGAAGGCCAAAGTGTTGAGTGGCCATGCACTAGCATATGGTTTGGATAGTGTTCCTATTGTTGCTTCTATACATTAGGGGCATATATCATTGCTCATTGTTTCCTTGTATTCATGTTACTTCATGTTTTGGGCATGTATTGATGGGAGCACCATTGTGTGCGGATGTAAATCAATGTATTATCATCTTTTTATCTTTTGAGCACATTTCTCATGGAGATACCCATTATGTTTAGTATGTCTTGTAATTAGCTATGTATGGGTCAATGGGAGTCCAAGTCACATTCATTTTTGTATATCATTGATGTAGCCCCACTATATTGGGTGCATGATGTAAAATTGGGTCCATAGAGTCATGGTTGGTGATAGGTGTAGAGGAATATTTCAGTCCTATGTACTTTTTGCAACCGTGTATTAGCTCCATGAAGCATTGTATATGTATTGCAATTCATTGTATATCTCGTCCAAAGTCAGTTAGAGTCATGGTTCATGTGTAGTAGTTTCTTGCACTTGGAAAGGAAGCTTAATGTACAAGGAAAATGTTTTGCTTCAACAATAAAGAGAGTGTGATTGAAACTCGATTACATGCTTAGGGGGAGCATGTTCAGTTTTAGAGATTTCATAGAAATGGGTAGAGATATGATTAAGAACTGAGCTTATTGACAGGGGGAGAGTTTCTCTCGTCCATTACATTATTTCACATTGTCTTCAGTGTTGGTATGGCCCTTCTCCATTGATGTCAAAGGGGGGGAGAATTTGGATAGGGATCAGCTTTAGAGTTGCAACTTAAAAGTCGAACATTGTATGTAGATCATCCTCAGATGTTTGATTGAGGTTGACATCAATGCCAAAGGGGGAATTTGTTGGCATTGTAGTTTTAGCATTGATGTCAACAGTGTCATGGTGTTGTTCATAATATGCCTTATGTCTAACTGATGATATGCATGTGTGATGAGGGTTTGTTTGTTGCCGTGTTTGACTTGATGGTCTTGTTGGTTGTCATTGATGTCAACATGCTTGTCACATGATGTTGTTGCTGCTAAGTAGAGATGGATTCCACATGTGATGATTAGATTGAGCCTAACATGTTGTGTTGATTTGAGATGTTGTTGTTGTAGGTGGTTATAGTGCTACTATAGGTGTTGCATATGTATCTACATGTCTTGGAGACATTGGAGTTGCTGCTACATGTCTGATTTGTGGATGTTTGTGTTGGAGGTACTTCTACTAGTGATGGAGGCAGTTGTATGACATGATGTTGCTGCTACAAGAGTTGCAGATTTTACTACATGTGTTGGAGGTGTTTAGATAAATTGTGGTTGCTACTTGAGGAGTTGGAGGTGTTGGTCTTGGTGAAAAGGTTGGAAGACTAGGGACTACTTGTCACTAATTTATTGCAGGAGTTATTGGCCTATGTCATCAATTGCAGACTTATTATGGAGGATTGAATGGATGTTTAGGAGTTGAAGAAGATGATCGATCAACTGTAAGAGGTATTGGACTGATGTTTCAATGTTTTTCCTTAGCTTTTTCCCCAGTCGCATGGCGCAAAGCCTTTGGGAGCTATTGAAAAACCCTAATCGTCGGCATAACAATTGTAGGAGGAAAATGATCGGCTTGCCACAATGCTAAGCTTGGCTATCGAAGCCATTCAATACATACACCCAACTAAAACATATGCAATGTTCCTCAAGGAACAATGGATTCAATTTTATATCAAGACCCTAACACTATATAGTTCACTTCATTTCCAAGACTACAAACAATTTATTAAAATCTATCATAAATCTAGTGTGGAAGTCAAAGCTCGAATGGTTCAATTCTATATGCACAACCTAATATTGAATGATATGAAATTTTTGGATTCAAATTCCATAATGTGAAATGTAAAATTATGGCATTGGTCTCTTGGCTTACTCATGAAGAATCAAGGGTTGAGGAGACAAAAAGGGTCATGACTAGGGATACGAATGAAACTTTATGGATCATAGCATAATTGAGAGCCCCTAATATTGTCACCAACAACCATAGACTCATTGTAAGACCCTATACTGGCACATGCCTACATAGAAAAATAAGAACAAGCCATCCTGCACTTTGAAGATATATTCAGGCTATTAGGAACTGATGGTTTACAGGCTTGTCAAAGGAAATGGAACTTTTTACTCCATAGCCTAAGAATAAGAGAATACCAGTTTCCAGAGAGACTAAGAAATTCCTTTGAAAGGATACCCTTGTAAAAGAGAGTTGTTTAGAGGTTGAAGATTAGTTGGATTAGGCTCAAATTAAAGCCTTATTTTCTATTGGGACTACAAGAATTAAGAGAGAAGTCAGAAGAGCAACAAGAATGGGTAGAAATAGAGAAGAATGCAGGTCTTCAATGTCAAGAGGGCATTCCATATGAGGTACCTTGGGATGTCAGGGAGGCCATTAGGGCCATGAATGAGATGTAACTAAGCGACTGAGTTTCTCAGAGGGCGAGAAACATCTTTAGTAGGGGGGTGATGATGGGCCTCATTTATAGTGTTGAAGTCTAAAATTGTATTTTTTCATATCCCTTTTTCTTTCCCATTCATCATTTTCATGATTATTTTATTACATTTCCAAGTTGAAAGGTCACCTCAGATATGCTCAAACATCATAAAAGGTATCAATCATTCATTTTTATAGTCTATTGTTTCTTTATGAAATTTAGTCAAAACATTCTTGTAGCTACTAAATTGCACTCATTTTGCAACTAACCAAAGATCCTGTAGCTACATCCATGGTTAGAAAAGTTCTAGCACACTCAAGAAGGAATAAAGGATATAGGTAGATGGGAAATGGTCAACATATGGACATCCACCTATCACAATGATTTGGAAATTCACTTGGTTCGAGAGTTATAATGGTCAAACCAGAAGTCAACTCTAGTTATAATACTCCAAATGTGTGCAAGATTTGAAGCAAGATCATGGCAATATTAAGTGAGCATGGAATTAGACAAGAATAATTTGGAATTGATATGTCAAATCAAAATATTCTCATGATTTTCTTTTTTAGTAGCAAATCATGAGAAGAAAGACTCCAATTTCAATTTAATTTCTTAGTTGTCAAAGTAAAAACTTGCTTTCGGCTTATGACTCTTAAGACAATTGTTTAATAGAGGATTATAAAAATACATGAGGCAAAGTAATAGACATCGTCACTCTTTTTAAATTTGTAATCATTCACTATTGAAGACTTCAACATTTAATACAAATATCTTTATTCCTTTGGTGACCAATGAGTGGGTACATAGTTTGATATTCGATTTCGTGCTTGCACCCAACAAGGGCACCTTGGAGAGTTGTAAGATTGGTTTAGTCTCTGGTAATGTTAATTTTAATTCATTTCATGAACAATCTCTTCTTCATCGCAATTAGTTAATGTTTTTGATTGGTATTTTGTTCATTGGTTTCTAGTTTAACCTTCATTAGTTTTGAATAGGCCAAGCGCTCATAGAAGATAAAACTAATTTTTTTCCACAACATTTTATTTTATTTTTTTTACTTTTATTTCATGAGTAATGAACAAATAAATTCTAATCATAAGTACACACATCGATGATCCTTTAGAGTTACATCTTTGCTTGCTATTTTGCTAAAAAAATTATATTTAGATTTCCTGTTCTGATTGAGTAGAATAGAGATTTTGATTTGCAAGAGAATTTAGAATAATTGAATTTCTTGCAAGTAGAATTATAATTTCAATTTTTCATTAGAATAGATCTTTCAATTCACTACAAATTGAATAATTTTTAAATTCTTGTTGGAGTTTAGTTCAAATAGAGTAACTTTTTTTTTGTTTTTTTAGGCTGTGGTTCACGGGCACCCTGGTCAATGGGTGGCGCTACGTCCACGGAAAAATCTGGGCTAATCAACCCCGAAGGGAATCTAGCCCCACGGCCTACTAGCAAGGCCTGACCCCAAGGGCTTCGGGGAGATTGGACCCTGTGACCTCTCGATGGCGAGGCATTGATTTTGACCAACTGAGCTAACCCTTGGGGCTTAATAGAGTAACTTTTAATTCCTAATGCAATCTATTAAATTTTGATTTATTTTGATAGTTATAATTTCAATTGATGTTGCCTTGAAGTTTGATTTTCTTTTAAAAGAGAAATTTTGATGAAAAAAACTATGTGCATAGGAATGTTCTGAGTTAATCTAGTTCCATTTATATTTAGTTCAACTTCATCTTTTAAAATAAAAAATATAACTCCTAGCATATATTGTGAACATGCACTTCACAAGTACACAGACCCTGGTTGGCAACAAATGATCTAAAATTGGATTAGATGATTTCTTCCTCTTTTCCAAAATCAAATAAAACAAAACTTAGGACCATGTCAATGCTTTGCAAAGTTAAAAATGGGTATTGAAACAAAATGTTTATTCAATGTCTCTTCAAACATGAATTAGTGTTCATATGTAACTAAACATAATGAACATAACAGACATAATCCATGAAGGCATAAATAAGAACAAGACAAAGGTTTGTTAATGGATTTCACCCCTCCTGGGCTATATGTCCAGGCATGTCAACATGACTAGACCACTCATATATTCAGTATCAAAATGAAGTAAATAAAAATTTGTTGCAGGTAAATAAGTGGCTATTACCCATACAAGGTAATGTTCTCCTACAAATAACTCTCAAAACAACAACAAGTCAAGACATCTCCTTCAAAGATGACATACTTAAACTGAAATAAGCTAAAAACATGATGCGCATGCTTCAATTCCACATTAAAACATATAATCAAAACTTCATGATAATATAAGTTATACCTAAGTTGAACCCTGCTGGTTACAACTACTACAAAATCCTTCTGGAAGTGAGAATACCCCTACAAGGTCTTCTCCATGCTCAAATACCTCCAGAATTGATTCCAAACCCTAATTGATCCATACACCTTTAGTCTCAACCTAAAAAAATACCTGTTTTATGTGCTCAAATAAGAAATTAGAGGTTACCCATGGATTTAGAACATCCAAAAACCCATAAGCAGCCTCTTTATGAGCTCAATTTGGATAAAAACTCCAAAATTTAGGAGCTTTCAAGCTCTCTCATGAACTTTTTGTTAACCATCCTACAATTTGACCTAAACCTGGCTTGAACGTCCAAACACGGAACCGTTGTGCAAATCTGGCCTACAATCTTGCCCGACAGGTGAAATTGTTAGACACTTAAAATGTTCACTAACTCCTGAAATTCTGAAATTTGTGGTCATATGGAGGCATGTGCCTAAGGGTTGGGGTTGATCACCTGCCCCCGTTGGCTAACCCCCAACATAATTGGCACTTAGACATGTGATGGCGCATTGGAGCCCCCGAAACCTAGGGTCAAGGCCAAAAATTGCTCGCGCCGAAACTGATGAGGATTGTTGTTATATAGGTTGCATATGCCCTCGGGCTGGCTCCCGCTCGATGCCCTAGTGTTGGCCCCCTCCGATATGCTCCTGTCGTGGTCTTATGTGGTTATAGATGTGACCATGGGGCTAGAGCTAAGTGTTAGCCAATGGTCCCGCCCCTTGGTTCTGAGGTCATGAGGACTAGGAATGGGGCTTAGCCCCGACCCTAACTCCAAACTCAAATGTGCATAAACATAAATAAAAGGTTGAGACTTATATGGTTAAGTCTCATGTGATAGCATTATGGTAAAGGTTCTTGCTTCTAGGTGATAGGTGCGTGGTTCGAATTCGGTGGAGTGCCCTTATCCCTTAACCAAATTTTTCCATGCCATGAGGAGACCACGTGGCAACCAACTGTTGGCCCATGTGGCCTCCAAACATTGAAGCCACCAAATTACATAGTCAGCCATAAATATAATAAAAAAAGTAGAACCCACCAGATTCAAACATTTTTTTTTTACCAACCTCAAGTGGCCAAGTGGAAACCTTCCATTGGCCCATAAATGTATAATTAGCCTGTCACCTGTAATTTTTTACGAGTTTGGGAAAATGGTCAACAGATGATAACTTGAGCTTCCAGTGTCGAATTGAGGTGAAATGAACATCGTTGGATTCAAAATGATGGACACTTCGATTTCGCACTGGCTTCAACAAGTCATGGGTACTTTCATGTTCGAGCATAAATTTGATTACCTGATCACACCTCGCCACTAGGAACTTTTGTACTCAAAAAATTTACTTCCCTAGTCAATATAAAGAGGATTGAACTCAAAAATACCCAAAAATACAATCAAAACTGTGAAATTTTCAATTGGTGCCCTTCAAGCCCCAATTAAGGCACTTCACTTGTCATGCTCATGAAGACCTGCTGTCCTGTTAAGAATTGAGCCAAAATTCTTATCATTGTTGTAGGAACAAAATACCAATGAGTGGAGTCTGAACATTCTCTTTAAGATCATCTTTGCACGACTCCAAAAACACTTCATCTTGAACTTTAAATAGTTGAAGACAAACTTGAATCCACCTTGGAAATCATAAGCAAAATAAATTTGCTTTAACGTCTTCAAGATGAGTTTGTACATGAAAAGTACACTACTGTAAAATTTTCCATGATATTATTGACCTTGCCTACAATACATAGTCATCTTATACAATCTTAAAAATAAAGATTCAATCCACACAAGTTTTAAATCGAATACTTTTATCAGTGAACACATGACAATTTGTAGACAACTTTGAAGGGCAATCTAGTATATTCACAAAAATCCTTGAACATGTGGACTTATAACAAGTCAATACATACATCAATGAAAAACATCTACTTGTTGAACATAGAGACAATAATCTTCACTTTACAAAAGTACCTAATCAGGTAATGGCAACGGGTATTTACAAAATTTTACAAAACAACTTTACAATAAACCTACCCAAACTTTGCCTCTCCTAGGCTTATGGGTTCGCTTCTTGCATCTTCTTGTCTTGAAGGTCACTTAGGATTGTGGAGAGTCCTCTTTGCCACCTTTTGTTTCCCTTTCATTATGCATCATGATCTCTTTACCTTTATTTGAATGAAGTTTCGGATGCAACTTCCAACATCTTTTGGTGTCATGTCCATGCACTTTGCAATGAGCACAGAAAAAATTCTTCTTGTTTGCTTACATAGAAGTTCTCTCATGTGAAAGAAATTCATTATGCTTGATGCCAAAAATTTGGTTCATTCATTTAACCATTATCATATGTTTCTCACATACAACCATGCAATGGTCAAAATCATCACAAAATGTACAAGGGTACTGATTCCACAATTATTCAAAATTTCCATGCATTGGAAAACACTCTTGTGAGTTATACATATCTCTAGAGTTGCAACTTCGATGATTGTCACAAGGTGGTGACATCTCATGATCAGATGTTCGATGTAACTCAAGTTGTTTGGAGCACTCTCCAAACTCCTTTCAGCTATATCCCAATTCCTGTTACTTTTGTCTTTCCTCAATCATAATCAGATTGGTAATACCTTGATCATTTTTTCCAAGACCCCCACCGTCATATCCCATATTGGAAAACAAATTCATACCTATGCCCTTGGTATGTTGCTCGAATCCTGCAAAAGAGTTATTATGCATGAAAACAGAAGGAGTGGAACTTCAGATACTAATTACCTCTTTAAACTTGTCATGCATCCTTTCAACTTTTGATGATGACTATGATGGCCAAATTGTAGATGACTTTAGCCATCCACTTTTATCCACTGGCATATGGTGTGTTTCTTGACGATGTTTGCAAAATGCACATGAAACATCTTCCACATATGGTACAAAACCACTATTTGAACCATGACCACACACTCACCTCATTTTGGAGGTTTTCCTTGCTAGTGTAGGAGTAGAGGTTTCTACAATTTTCTCATCAAGAACTTGCTACAATACAAAGCGCATGTGTCTCTTCTCCTCTTCAGCTATCTCCAACATCCTTCTCAATTCTATGTTCTCCATCTGAAGAGCCAAATTCTGCTCCCCTAACTTGGGGAGATTCTTTTTGTTGACCATCTTGCGACTTAGTCAACTGGTGCTCTAATACCAAACTGATCTGAAATTGGATTAGGTGATTTATTCCTCTTTTCCAAAATCAAATAAAAAAAAACTTAGGACAATGTCAACGCTTTGCAAGATTAAAAATGAGTCTTGAAACAATTTTATTCAATGTCTCTTTAAACACGAATTAGTCTTCACATGTAACTGAACATAATGAACATAACACACATAATCCATGAAGGCATAAAGAAGAGAAAGAAAAAGGTTTGTTGACAGATTTCACCCCTCCTGGGCTACATCTTTGGGCTTGTCAACATGACTAGACCACTCATATATTCAGTATCAAAATGAAGTACATAAAAATTTGTTGCAGGTAAAAAAGTGGTTATTACCCCTACAAGGTAGTGTTCTCCTACAAAGAACTCTCACAACAACAACAACTCAAAACATCTCCTTCAAAGATGACATACTTCAGTTGAAATGAGCTGAAAACATCATCTGCATGCTTCAATTCCACATTGAAACATATAATCAAAACATCATGATAATAGAAGTTGAACTTGAGCTAAACCCTGTTGGTTACAACTGCTACAAAATTCTTTTGGAAGTGAGAATACCCCTACAAGGTCTTTTCCATGCCCAAATACCTCTCAGAACTGCTTCCAAACCCTGACTGACCCATACAAATTTAGTCTCAAACCTCCAAAAATACCTTGTAGATGTTCTCAAATCAGAAATTAGAGGTTACCAATGGATTTAGAACATCCAAAACCCCTAAGCAACCTCTTTTTGAGCTCAATTTGGATAAAAACCCCAAAATTTATGAGCTTCCAAGCTCTCTCATGAACTTTTTTGTGAACCATCTTACAATTCGATCTAATCCTACCATGAGCATCCCAAACCTGAAACTGGTGCACAAATTGAGGCTATAATCCCGCTCGACCAGTGAAATTATCAAACACTTAAAATGTCCACTAACCCTCAAAATTTCGAAATTTGTGGTCGTGTGGGGGCATGTGTCTAGGGGTTGGGGCTAATCGCCCACCCCCAACATAACTGGAACTTGGATAGTGTGATGGGGCATTAGACCCCCCAAAACCTAAGGCTAAGGCCAAAAATCATGCCTGCCCAAACTGCTAAGGGTCGTGGTCATATAAGATGCATGTGCCTTAGGGTTGGCCCTTGCTTCGTGCCCTAGGGTTGGCCCCCTCCGATACGATCATGTCATGGTATTATGTGGTTAGAGTTGTGACCATGCAGTTGGTGCAAAGCCCTAGCCCATGGTTCCACCCCTTGGTTGTGAGGGCGTAGGGACCAGGGCTGGGGCTTAGCCTCAACCCTAACTCCAAACTCAAATGCGCATAAACTTAAAGAAAAGATCGAGACTTATATGGTTAAGTCTCATTCAATAGTGCGATGGTAAAGGGTCTTGCTGCTAGGTGATAGGTCCGTGGTTCAAATCCTGTGGAGTGCCCTTGGCTCTTAATCAAAATTTTTCATGCCACGAGGAGGCCATGTGGTAGCCAACCATTGGCCCACGTGGCCTCCAACCATTGGAGCCACTAAATTACAAAGTCAGCCAAAAATATAATAGAAAATTCAACCCCACCAATTTCAAACATTTTTTTTTACCAATCTGGAGTGGGTAGGTGGCAGCCTGCCATTGGCCCATAAATGTACAATCAAGCCATCACGTGTTATTTTTTACCTATTTGGGAAAACGGCCAAGGGTGATAACTTGAGCATCTGGTGTTAGATTGAGGTGAAACAAACATCATTGGATTCAGAATGACAGACACTTCTATTTGTGCTGATTCCAACAAGTTTTGGGCACTTTCATTTTCGAGCTTAAATTTGATCACATAATCAATTAACGAAGTAATTTAACCAATAATTAAATTACCCAACATTTTGGCGCAATTGCTGGGGAAGTGTATATAGGACTTTATTTTTGGTTTGCATATCATCTTAGATTTATTCAATTTTATAAATGCATAAAATAAAAGTGAGACTTAACTTCATCTTAATGGTTAATGCTACAAATCAATAACGAGACATATTTTTGACAAAGAAATCTCAAAGAGTATTCAAGGGAGACTATTCCTTCTATAAGCATAAATATACAACCCAAGGATCGTAATCACCCCTTTATTAAATGACATGCAAACATGCATCTCAACTAGAAGAGGGTTGGTCAATTTCTTGATTAGAAGCAAAAGGTCATCTTAACCCTTCACTTGAATCAATACTTCTTTATAAGTATATACAGGAAGTATCAATGATGACAATTAACCATGATTGACTAATTAATTATAGTTATGCATGGTTGACCGTGATTTTTATTTAAATATTTATTGTTTTAGGTGATCCTCCAAAAGTTTTTTTACACCATTTTAAGGCACAAATTATATTTCATGTAACTTAATGTATTAATAGCTATTTAATCACAAACTTTGGTTCTAACTAAGACACACTTCATTTTTCACTAACACTAAAGGCAATTGATTATTTATACTATAATACATATTTTGAAATATTATCATAACTTATATGACATGTGACATAATGTATTAATAGCTATTTAATTACAAACATTGGATCTAACTAAGACACACTTCATTTTTTACCAACACCAAAGGCAGTTAATTGATTCTTTGTTCTATCATACATATTTTGAAATATTATCATAACTTAAATGACATATATAAGGGTTCACCCTATGTTATGATAGATGGTACAAATCTAAATAATAATAATAATAATAATATCCATTTTTAAGTTCATAGCCAAGCCAGACACCAAATTGGTGTATGAGACCCCCTTGTTTGTGGGACATGGGACCCACCTCCGCGCAGGGATTTGACTACTAAGTCTACGAAGGCATACCTACTCTACCCCCCTCTGGTTTTGAACCTGTGACCTCTTAGGAGGAAACACATGCTCTTAACCATTAAGCCCACTCAAGCTATAATAGATATGTCACTTTCTATTGTGAAATTTATGAAATTTGAAGATATATTTTATGGGTAAATTTTCACTATTTAACTATTTTTACCACTAAAAAAATTAATTCGTAATATATATCTATATATATATAAATAAATTTACTTTCTTAAAATATAATTAAATTGATAATATATCAAAATTCATAAATTTTAACAATAAATAATATATTTTTATTAAATAAAACTCAAAATTGTTACAACAATATACTCATTATAAATTTAACATAAAAATATATTTGCCAATTAATTCCACAAATACTTAAACACAATAAATAAATAAATAAATAAATATAATATATATATATATATATATATATATATATATATATATATATATATATATATATATATTTTAATTTTTTCAATTATAAAATGAAATGACCCAAGAGGAGAATGTTAATAAAATGGAACGCCCTTCCCTTTCCACATAACTTTATGAATGGTTTTGAATACATTAAATTTGACCCTTCCGTTCGAATTTATATATGGAAATTAAGTTGTTCAATTTAAGTTATAATCTAATGTTGTGATGAGGGTAAACTTTTTATTGAAATTTTGCACATGTTATGAAATTAATAACAAACAAGAATATTCTTCAAAACACCACGTGCTAATCGAAACCCCATCTATTTCGTCTCCAAAGGCTTAAGTTATAGACTTTTTGAAAGCTTTTCCGGCGGATTTTTCCAGTCAAAATCTGGCAGCAATTCACTGGAATCCCAAGTTTGATAGCTAGTTTCTGCACAATCAATGGCTCCCAGGGGTTTTTTCAGGGCGCTGAATCCAAATAATGCAGTTAAAAAACCATTTTAACTGCTAAAAATCAAGATTTAACCTCATTTCTTCCGCCGGATTCTGTCACCGGAATCTCCAAAAAGTCGCATTATAGACAACTCCTTAAATTTTTGTCAAAAGGTATGGTATATCTAATTTAAAGGTATATGTATTCCATTGTTCTTTGTCATAAGCTTAGGGGTAGTTGATTTATTCTTCAATACTTTTTTGACAATGTAACGCACTTTATACTTCACTATGGAGTTCTTCCCATGTGCTTAAAATTTGTCAAAAGGTATAGGTATATCTAATCTAAAGGTATATGCGTTTCATTATTCTTTGTTAAAAGCTAGGGGTTATTCATTTATTCTTCAATGGATTTTTTTAGGTATATGTATTTTATTGTTCTTTGTCAATTTATAAGGGTTGCGTCATTTATTCTTCAATGAATTTCAAATAAGAGATTTTATTATTTAATATATATTATTTTTTATATAATAATAATAATAATAACAATAATAATAACAACAACAATAACTATAACTACAACTATTATTTTAAGAATGAGATTGTTCTATTAAATAGATGAGTTATTTAAGTAATTAGAGTTTATGTGAGATTGACACTATATAAGAGATTTGGATTATCCATCATATCTTGAAAGATAACTTGTTCATGGTAGCAAAAAAACATGAAGTAGTAAAGAAATCGACACTATAGTTGAACAACAATTTAAAGTATTGGATGATATAGTATTTTGCAATCTTATAAGCATACCACTTTACAAAAGTACAAGCAGCAAAAACATTCTCACCTCAATTGTGTGGGTCATACAAGGTGTGTGTTAAGGTTGAGGTGGTGGTGTATGCATTGGGCATTACTAATAAGGGAAAATTTATGACATCTTTCACGTTTCTTATCTAAATAAAAAGGTTAGTGATGTAATGGTTACAAAGATAGACATTCTATTATTAAATGAGGAATTTAAGTTAATATTGGTGTCCATATGTTTTGAAAGAATAACTTCAAAGCCTTCCTCAACATTAAGTTACAATGTACAAGTCCAAGTGGAAGGTGTTGGACAAGGAGGAAGCAACAATAGAATAAAAACACTTCTATACAAGAAACCAAATTTGGGTTTCTTGCCATTAATCGCACTATTTAAGGAGTCATTGACTAAAAATATCTATTTGCTTACTCTAGATATAGTTATATTTAACTTACTTAGGTTGAATTGGATATTTTCATAGTAAATGGTCTTGGGTTTAAATCTTGTTTTGTATTTTTCAAGTAGCTTTGTTATAAACCACATGTCATTTAATTTAAATTCTTGAGATTTTTATTTTTTAAGTGATTTGTTTGTAAAATGCATGTCATTTAATTCTATATTAGGTATATGTGTATCTCACTACAATATTTATATTAGGTATTA
The DNA here is from genome assembly GCA_000404065.3 of Pinus taeda. Classification (NCBI taxonomy): domain Eukaryota; kingdom Viridiplantae; phylum Streptophyta; class Pinopsida; order Pinales; family Pinaceae; genus Pinus; species Pinus taeda. Next base: position 148,429 of record APFE030317693.1, on the reverse strand, counting down.
GACTCTGTAAACATTAGTGATTTTGTTTATAAGCTTATGATTATATAGCAATGTTAGATTTGCCTAAAGCTCACTTATTACAAAAAGAGTCTAATGATTTTTTTAATGACTTAGATATTTAGTCAAAACTTTATTAGGGATTTTGTGTTTCTATGGGTATAAATAAGTGTTTGTTCTTTCTCTTTTATATCTTTATTATTCTGTCAATACAAATCAAGAAGTTAGTGTTTCATGAATATGTCTTTCTTCATTACTCAGATGCATTGGTGCAATCAACCTCTTTATCCACATTGTTTCTTACTTATTTTCTCTTATTTTTATTTTCCCTTCATGTTGTAGTGTTGGTTGCATTTGGATATAGGGCCACTGCACTCCATGTATGTAATTATTATTATTATTATTATTTTTTTTTTTTAAATTGAACTGAGTATAGGTTATATTAAATATGATCTATGACTAAACTAGATAGTTGTTAGACTAAGAAAATAACACCGCAAGATTGATGACTTCCATTAGCATTAAACATTCATTTATACATTAGGAATATGTCTCTTTACCTTCATCTTCTATATCATAATGCTTTTTATTCCTAATTATTTAAAATATATTTACAATTACACAAAATCTTAGAGGATTATGTGTCGAACGATTAACATTTAGTCTGAGAGGGTGTTTGTGAGTCTAAGAGTCAATTCTCAACTTTTCAAACTTCTCTCTTCTAAGTGCTTTTGTGGAGGTGTCAACAATTTTCTCATATGTGGAACAATGTCTCAAATGAATAGCCTTGACCTCTACATAATATTGAATTGGTTGGTACTTTATGTTGATGTGCTTAAGTTAGATCATGGAATTTAGGATTCTTGGCCAACTTGATTGCAGAATTATTATCAACTAGAAGAGGAGAAAATTTCTTCTTCTTCTTCTTCTTCTTCTTCTTCTTTTTTTTTTTTTTTTTTTTTTTTTTTTTTTTTTTTTTTTTTTTTTTTTTTTTTTTTTTTTTTTTTTTTTTTTTTTTTTTTTTTTTCTGCAAATCTTCAAGTATTCTCCTTAGCCACACAATCTTCTTTGTTACTTTCGCAATTTTCATATATTCTTCTTTTGATATAGAATTTGTTGGAATTGACTACTTGTGTGACCTCTAGGAGACAACTATTGATTCAAGACTCATGAGATAACATGAAGTTGACACTCCATTTTCTTTCTCCCATCAAAGTTTAGATTAGAATATCCAATCAAGCTGAAGTCATCCACCTGCCAAAGCTGTTAACAATTCTCCAAAGTACTTTTGGGAGATGAATATGAACTTTGGATGTTGATATTATGTGTTATATTCTTTGCACGACTAGACACACACACAATATGTTGCATCGGGCAAGGCAGGGGGGTCAAAAGGGGGGCAGTAGCCCCCTTGCATGGTAAGGCAATGCCTTAATTTTTTTTTTTGGGCAGACCCACCCATGGTTTTGCACATGGTTTTACACATGGCAGTTTTTCCCATGGTTTTGTAGATCCGGTCAAAGGAACTACAATTATGTTCTAAACCAAGGTTAATGGATTAGGGGTTTATGAATGCTTCAAGATGTATATAATGTATTGTAACATTGAAAGGTTTGTAATGAAAAATCAATCTGATTTTCCTGGTTTTGGGTTTTAGGAGAAAAATATCTGTGTAGATTTTCCATTCTCGCCATTGTTTATTTTTCTATTTATTATTATTATTATTATTATTATTATTTAAAAATTCATTTGCAAGTATATTTGTACATGGTTAAAAACTTCATTTTGTATCATAGCATTTTTTTCTTCAAGGGGATGCCCTTGTGGCTAAGGGGTTTTTCTCGGGCCTATGGTAGACCCTATTACAATGGGAGACTTGCGGGATCGATTATTGTAGTGAAAGAAAATGGAAAACACTAGAAATATAGATATTGAGGAATTCAACAACTAGAGCTTTGAGCTATGGAAGTTCGAGATGTTGGATTTGCTGGTGGATAAATATTAGTGGATCCAGGTACTAAATCATCAGTAATTTCGAAAAAGGATTGGACCAAGTTGGATCAGAAGAAAAAAAATGACAATACGATTTTGTGTCTTAGATTAAGTATTATTGAATGTTTTAGGAGAAGCTACAACAAAAGCTTTGTGGGACAAGTTAGGGAATTTGTATTAGTCTAAGTCCCTGGTAAATAAATTATTCTTGTAGAAGAAGTTATATAACATGAGAATGAGGGATGGAGACTCAGTGGAAAAACATCTAAACACCCTCAATACTGTGGTAAGTCAGTTATGATCTGTTGATATTAATATTTCAGATGAGGATAAGTGCATTAGTCTGTTATTTTATCTACCAAACTCATGGGATAGTCTAGTTGTTGTCATAGGTAGTAATGCAACTATCTTGAAATTTGATGAAATAGTCTCATCGTTATTGGCGGAGGAGATGAGACATAAAAACAAGGAGAGCCAAAATGGAAGACCATAATCATAGGAGAAGGAAAATTCAAACTGAAGTTGATAGGGGGAAGGATATTGGAGCTTTTCCTTCAAAAATTCCATTCCATAAATCATTAATGATGGGAGTGTGTTTGATCTTTTGAGACAACTCTTGGTAGTTCTCCTTGCTAGTCGACACCAAATCGATAGTGGAGATGGGAGAATGCATCTTAAAGATGAGCATAAAAGACTATAAAGATGATAAATACATATGTAAAGTAGTTGTGATAACAATAATATTTGGTGGGGGAAAAAATCTAAAGTTGTAGTGTTGCAACCTTTGTGTCAATGAAACTATCGTTGAGGGTTTGGAAAAGAAAATATCGTCAACATTGGGAAAAAATTGCAAAATATCAATAAAAACTTTAAAAATATAAAAAGTATTATAAAATACAAAAAATTATCATGGGTAGGCAATATTTTTTATCTTGTTTCCAAAATATCATGATATCTAAATGAATATAGTTATTTTTTAGGGATAAAAGTAAGTGATATTTTTAGGTGATATTATCATTTCCATGAAAAAAAATCATGATAATAACACAAAAATATCACAATGTTTGCAACACTCATCTAAAGTATCTCTTTGTTCACTATAAACCTCTACATTATGAATTTTGTTCACTACATGAGGCACCTGATATGACTGGCATCCAATGTATGACATTCAATATGGAGTGCTCAAGTCATCCTATACTTGAAACTAATATAGAGAAATGCTTCAGGGACCATTTGTTACATGAAACATCCAAACAATCATTGTATAAATGAAAACACCATCAACAAGGTGGCTTACTAATGGGGTTCTCAAGCATTACTTGTCTACTACACTACAACATTGGCTTGGTGCACCTCAATTCTTTCTCTTATCCCATGAACTCTCTAGTATCTCATGGCTTGAGTAGAATCCCACATCTTGAACCAAATCCCATGCCTTCAAACAATGATCATTTTTTTATACAATATCATTTTGTGAGAAAGAAGGAAGAAAAAATGACATGGGGAGAAGAGATTGTGGAGGTGTTAGGGTTTTTTCATCACAGAGAGTGAGGAAAGGGAAATTAGAGTTCTTAGATTTTTTTCCCATAATAGAGAGTATAATAATGGGCATAGGTTGAGGAGTTGAGTGTGAAAGAGAGTAGAAGAATGGAGAATGAGAAACAAATGAAATGGTTAAGGTTTCTCGTGTAAAAAGATACCTAATGCACAAATAGAGGAACACAGGTAGTTGTGAGAGCATACAACCTAATAATTGAGTGTTAAGGAGTTAAGAGAAAAATGTTTAGTTCTGGTACCATGTCGACCTAAGAAACTAACTCCATAAGGTTGATAATTTCTATTAGCATGAATCATTCTTTAATACACTAAGAAGATGTCTCTTTTTCATCATCTTTCATATGACATTTCAAATTCCTAAATTTTTACAATTACAAAAAATCCCACAAACTCCCACAAAATTATGTACTCAACCATAAAAGATTAATACATTAAAAAAAAATATGATCCTAAACTATAAGATTCAAGGGAAATAAAATATAAAAATACTCCTTCTATGCTTTTATAGTCTCCCTTAAAAGGGTAGTGGCCCTATATAATTCGATAAATTATCTTAGTACAAACACTTATATAGCATAAACCTAAAAAAGAAAAGGAAAACATCCATTAAAGACTAGCCATTGGTTTTCAAGTTTCTCCCTTTCAACAACTTCATCAATTCTCGTAAGTTTAGTGGCCTAACAAACTCTATCTTTTTTATTTTATTCTATTTGTGTAATCTTCTTCCATATATATAATAATCAAAATGTCACACATAATAAAACTATAAATTGCACCACATGTTGCAATGGAAACAATTTAAGGCAGTAGCATAGGAAAGAGTAGCGTAAAAGAAAGGAGATGTCACATCAAAGGAACCATCGTGAAGGAATGATAGGCGAATTCTGCTTCCATGGAAGGAGGTCATGGAGGTTTCAAATATATTGATGATAAGAGTAATCAACAGGTAGACACTCCAAAAATGCTAAGAAGATGCACAGAAGAGGCAGTTCCAAGGGATGAACCCTCGCGTATCACTAAACTGTTATCTATACCATCATAATATGTTCACATATATAAAAAATTGTTATAGATATTGAATTAGGAAATTGGGGGTGAAAATCCTTTGGTGATTGATATCAGATGGAAAATTCAGGTGGAAATTGATTATTCACAAAAAATACTTCCATTCAAATTGGTTGCACAGTGTAGACATGCAACTTCATGATATAAAAGCTTCAACAATTTGGAAACACTACGTAAATCTCTTTGGTGATACAACTTAAAATGGTCAAACATATTTAGTTCAGTAACTAATCCTCTTCATATTCAGACTCAATACTTTTGATCCACTCAACAAATGGCTTAACATTTTTCCACATTGAAGAGTTATTGCCTTGGGCACCCAAAGTATGGTAATCATACCATTGGAAAATAAAATTTTCTAATGTGTCATCATCATATAAAACTTTCAAAACCAAAGCAACTTCCTTGATTTCATATCCACTGACATGCTTTCAAAAAGCATCAATTGCATTCAACAAAAGCCACTGGGGATCGTCGTTATGAAGAGATTTGGACAAGTAAATATTTATCTTTGAAACCTCCTTGGAAAATCATTTCATAACACCTTTTTAAGGCCCTCAAACAATGCAAATATCACTTCTTGAGGAGAACCACTGAGAGATTGTATGTACTCCACCAACTGATTAGGAGACTTTCTCCTTTGAAGAAAATCATTAAAATTACCAAGAAGCTTAGCCTGAATGCTTAACCCTTTAACTGTCTTCAAGCTTTTTTCATCAACATCACTCTCTTCTTCCTTATCACCACTATCTAGCATAATTTATATGGATTTATTACTAGTCTCAGTAGTAGGCATCCTCTCAAGCTCAACCATTGTGTTCTTTGAAATTGTCTTACCTAGAACCTTCATAGCAATACGTTGCTTTGTACCTTTTTCGAGTATAATTAACATCACAATTTCACTGGTAGAAAGAGTCAGTTGCTCCTTGATTCTCTTATGAGTAGCTTCAATAGAGGTGCTAGTAGACCATTCTACATCGTCATCATGGTCATCCCGTCTCCCTCGAGGAGATTGATCATCCTCATCAAAAGATTTCTTCTATGCTACTCTTTCCTATGCTAATGCCTTACGACATTTTCTTTGTAACATGTGGTGCAATTGCTAGTCATACAATTTATAGATGTAGTTGTTAATTTATAAACATAATTGGGTATATATATATATATATTTTAAAACAAGTATGAAAAATGCCCAATGAATTTGTTATGAAGTACTAAGTAAATTATGATATTCAATGTTGAAATCCTTGGGGTCAAAAAAAAAATCATAAATATGAAAGTTATGATATTTCTTTAGTGAGAATATACTAAAAGAGTAATAATATGCTTGTTAAAGTTCTAGGTTTTAAATCATGTAGTTACATATCGAACTATATTAAAGATTGTGAACTTAAAATTAAAAGAAATAGAAAAACACTATAAAACTATTATTGTGGCCCAAGTCAAATATAATCCCAACATTGTAAATTCATTGTTTCATTCTAACAAAATAAAAATGGATAAATTCCAATTTTAAAACACTCATTATACTATTTCATAGATGAATTCACTCCGTGCACATTTTTTTCATTCATCTAGATCTAAAGTGCCTCCTTTAAAATCTTCTTTCCAAAGTATTCATACATTTTTCTCAAATAAATTCATAAATAACAAATAAATAAGATAAGAGTTTACCCCAATAGAAAGATAGGAAACCAAGATCCCTCTAACACCAAACCTTCCTCAAATAGCCCTAGAGGCAAGCATACAAGATGATTAAGTGGTGTCATCGAAGAGATTAGTGTACTATTTCCAAATTTCTAATGCTTTTATATATTGAAGCTGCCTCAAGATTTTCAATTTTTCCTCATATGAAAAAAAATTGAATTGTTTTTAAACTCTGCAGACATATAACCTTAGATATAGACTATAATGTGGGATATGGTAGATTGTCTTTGTGTTGATATGAGATTGATTATCAACGCAGAATGTGAGCTCCACTAGGCCTTACGTTGGTGTCATCCTGGGTTGTGTATCCAACATAATCAAGAAAGCATAGTTTCAATCGTATGGGAAAACATACCATGTTCCCAAGTATGATGGAAAGCACAATGGCTCTCCAAAAAATTATTGCGAGCAATTGTGATGATGATTTCTATAAATATAAGATGTCGAAATTTCTTACTAAAATAGAAATACGGGGAAGTGGCATCCAAACCGATATTGTTGATATGGTAGATGTGGTAAAAGATCTTGGAAGGAAACCTTCTTACATGATGAAGCTCTTTGGATGTGAATTAGGTGTTGAGTCAAATATTGACGAGAAGACTGGAACTTGTACTGTTAATGGCTCCCATGCCAATGCAAAGATGGTTTCTTTGCTGGAAGTTTTTATAAAAAAATATATGTCTAGTGCTATGGATGTGGAAATCCAGAGACAAATATTCTAATATCAAAGAAAAAAATGTTATCATTGCGATGTGATGCATCTGGGCACATTACTAATGTAGATATGGGGGATAAGTTGACTACTTTTATTTTTAAAAATCCTCCAGAAAAAATAAGGGAGGAAAATATAAGAAGTCACTGAGGAGGGAAAACATAATCAAGAATCAAGAATACAACAGTTTACATCATATGGGAAAACATACCATGTGCCCAAGAATGATGTCAAGCACAACAACTCTCCAAAACATTGACGCAAGCAACTGTGATGATGCTTTCTACAATTATAATATGCTGAAATTGCTTACTCAAATAGAAATATGAGGCAATGGCATCAAGACCAATAATGTTAATATGGTAGATCTGACAAAGTCTCTTAGAAGGAAACCATCTTACACAAAAAAGTTCTTTGGATGTGAATTGGCTGTCGAGTCAAAGTTTGATAAGAAGACTGGAACTTCTATTGTTAATGGCTCCCATGACAATGAAAAGATAGTTTCTTTGCTTGAAGTTTTTATAAAAAGATATGGAACAACTCTATCGATGTGGAAATCTAGAGACAAATATTCTAATATCAAAGACACAAATGATTTCCTTGCGATGTGCTGGATGTGGATACATTGCTGATGTCGATATGAGGGATAAGATGACTACTTTCATTTTTTAAAATCCTTTGGAACAAAAGAAGGGAGGAAAATATAAGAAGTCATTAAGGAGGGTTAAAAAGAAACACATTAAACTGGAGGAAGATTTAGATGAAAAACATAAGAAGAGCAAGAAATATTCAAAGAAGAAGAAAAGAAATGATATTGTGAATTGAAAGGTGTCAAAGAAAATTGATTTACTATGAAAGGAGAAAGAAATATGCAACAAACTTGTGTGGAAGGAAAGCAACCTTTTTCTTTTATTTATAGGCCCCTCCCTGGCCAAATATATAACCAAGACTCATAGAATATCTCTTCGCATTATGATGAATGTGTTGTACTTGATGGCAACCCTCTTGTAGCAGAACAACTCACTAATACATGGTAACTAGATGAATCTTCACAAGAGATATCATATGTGACATTAATACATAGTAGTTGTGTTAACAGATGTGATGCAGGGCAGTTCAAAGGAAATGACAGTTCACAGTGCAGCAAGTTAACATTATGATACAGGTGATGTACTTGATGATGAAGATCAAAGTAATATAGGTTAACAATATTGAATCATAGTTCAAGAATGAAAGAAAAAGAGTTATACGCAGGTTTATCTTGACCAAGCTGCGTATATATGCAAGTTGATTGAGCAGAAGATGCGTATGCATATACGTGAACTTTCATGCATGGAAAAGCACGTACATGTCAGAAACTAAGTTTTGGGTCCACGGTATTTGGACCATGGTATTTTGGTATTGGTCCATGGTATTTGGTCCAAGGTATTAACCCCAAGTATTTAGACAAAGGTATTGGTTCTAAGTGGTTTTGGACCATGGTATTGAGTAAGGCCTAAGAATGTAAAAGGAGGAGAAGATCATTAGACAAAGACACAAAAAAGTCTTGAATATCTGTTGAAGTGTGAGATCCAGTATGCAAGTTATGGTTTATGATGCTTAGCTTGATCTGAGCCAAGGAGGAATCTCAACGGTTGATGGAGGATAAGGTCTAATGATGCATCGGGATCCTATGGCTTGGAATGAATCATCTCTATATGGTTTGATCATGCTTATTCTAGATCTATATACTGACACATGTAATGTTCTGTAAATATTATGATCTAACTCAAGTCTGGAATAACTGGAAATTATGAATGAATATTTATAGATGTATACACTGATTGACTTTGGTAAAAGCACGTATATACACAGGTTAGATACATCTAAGTAGTGTATACTTTATGAACTGTGATATTTAAAGTTACAGGTGGTTCTGGTTGTTGATGTAAAGTTCTGAGTTCTGGTGACTGTTTACTAGTGTCTGTATTCTGCATATTCAAATTGGTTGATTGTGTTGAGCTTCAGTATTGATGGATGAGATCTAATAATGGATCAAAATCATAATGACTTATCTTTATGTAATTTGATGGACTATATCTGGTTGCTAACACACGTACTATCCTTTTGTATATAATGATATGGGTATGTCTGAAGTCAGGAAGTGTAGTGAAGTTATAAGTAAGTATTTGATGACATATACACTGGTTCGTTTGGTGAAGTTGCCTATACATGCTGGTTCGGCTCTTCCAAGTAGAATATGCACTCTGATGCATGATTTTTTGATGCTACAGCTGGCTCTGAACATTACTGTAGAGTTTTGTGATCTTCTCTGTGTTCTGGTGACTGTGTTTCTGTTGACATGGTTTCAGTGGTTCAGTATTGGGTGATTCAGAGATTGATTGTATCGCAGCGGTAATTGATTTTGAGCTTCAATGTTGTTGATGGGTCCAGTATGAAAATTGGATGAAATGTGGCCTTCATATTATGGTGTTATGCTTCAGGAGTATCCAGTCTGAAAATCTATGAAACATGGTCCCTAGAAGAAAGAGAAGGTTGTAGCCTTCTATAGGTCAGCAACTACGTACTAGTACATCAGCTAATACAAGAGCTAAGGGGGTTGTATCTCCCTTCCAAGAAAAACTAGAGAACGAGAGAAGGTTGTAGCCTTCTGCAGGTAGAAGCCTGCATACTGGTATAAGACTACTCCAGTACATAAACATTGTAAACGGAAGTTTCTCATTAAAAGAAGATAGAGACGAATTGCAGCAGGTGGTTTTCACCCACATTGGGTTTCCACCTTACATTGTGGTGTTCATGTGTGCTTCTTATGTGTGATGATCTGTTCTGTTTTACTGCATATATTTACTATTCATATGGCTAACGAAGTTCTGATGCACTAATTAAAGATCAACATTCAATGGATTAACTGAATCATAATTTTACTGGATATACGCTAGTTGCATTAGACACAGTTGCGTGTACACGCGAGTTCCCTTAATTGTAGTAGCGTATATGAATCTGAGCATGGAAATGAAAAATTTATTGATTTGATAATACTGATTCACAACACCCCCCCCCCCCCCCCCCCCCCCCAAGTATTATTTCCAACCATTGGAATCAGAGCAGGTCCTTTGGTAGAAGCTTGATCACTTGAAGGATATCCATAGAACAATGGGAAAGAAGCTAAAGGAGAAGGCGCCTCAAAAGAAGAAGACATCTCAGAAGAACTATGACAGTGGGAGAATCAATTGGTGAATATGTGGAAGCAACACTTCAGATTCAGAATCCCCTCAGAATGAAGATTAACAAGCAAAAGAACAATCAGGTATGAATTTTTTATCCTCTAGTGATACATTTCTCCATCCATTTGAATATGATGAAAGTGATAGAGAAACAACTGAATTTTCTCTTATGGGTGAGAAAGAAAGATATCAAATAGAGGCATAATTTAAAAGGTTTATAGACAAAGTTAGAGATCAACAAGATCTATTACACAAAAGGGAATGTGTCTCCAAAGAAGAAGTTACCAAACTAAAGGCTCAACTAGAGGAAGGAAACAAGGTAAGGAAGCTATTTAAGGAAAAGGAAGATCAACGTCAAAAGTTGCAGGATGAAGTGACATCATTAAGAAATGAAGAAAATGAAAGGAGCACAAAAATCAAGAAACTCAGAGATAGATCCAATTACTGTGAAAGTCTTGAAGCTAAGATCCTCTCACTAAAAGAAGATCTTGAAGAATCAAATAAATAGAACAAAGAACTACTCCAAGCTCTTGAAAAACAAGAAAACAAAGTTCTTGAATTAAGAAATCAGTTAGAAGAAGGAAGAAAAGCTAAAGGAATCATGAAGAAGTAGTATCTTGAAAAGGAAGAGCAACATCAGGTTGAGGTAAATATTCTAAATGAAAAATTAGAAGAAAAGGATAAGCTCTTACAATTTCAAGATAGTGCTAAGATCTTGGATGATATTCTCAGTAGTCAAAGGTCTCGTGCTATCAAAACTGGTCTTGGTTTTCATGAATCTATTGAAGGTGAATCTAGTTCACAAAGTAAGACAAGGGAATTTAATTCAAAATTTGAAATGCTCAACAAGGAGATGAGAGGTCAATCCCATCAACAACCAAGGAAACAAATTCTTCAAAGAAAATATTTTACTTCTAACTATGGAAGTGATAGTCGGTCATTTCCTCAATTGAATAATGTTGAATGTTATGTATGTCATAAGTTTGGACATGTTGCAGCCAGATGCAAAAAGAGAATGGTTCATGACCATCACACAAAAGGATCATCATGTTCCAGGTACTTTAAGGGATATTGTTTTTCTTGTAATATTTTTGGTCACAAAGCCATTGACTGCTATAGAAGGAATATGAAACATATGAGATGTTATGCATGTAACAAGCTAGGACATATAGCAAAGGAATGTAGGAACAAAGTACGGGCACCATACCAAAAGGAGAAAACATCATCACACTTGAAGATATGGAAGAAGAAGGAAGTACAGTTAGAAAGATGTGGCACAACACAATGTATAGACATAACAGACTCAGAGGGAGTTGAAAGTGTGAAACTTCAGTGTTCTAAATCTCATATGCAATTTTCATGAAGAGAAGTCATGTATATACATGAGTTAGTCACTGCACAATCGCGTACATGTTAGTTTGAGGAAAAGGAGTGGGATAGGATTAGGAAAAAGGGTCTGATATGATTCAGTACATTATTTTCTCTGTTTGATAATGGTTACAATTTGTTGATGATGTGTGGAAATGTCTTGATTCTCATAAGATTTTTAGGAGTGTTTTTTATCCTAACTTGATGATGATGATGCCTTGATACTTCTTGCTGATATATGCATGATCAAATCTGACAGTAAACAAATGGCACAGGTTTAGGGGGAGCTTATGCTTTGAATAATGCATTGTTGGCGTTATGGTTATAAGTCCTTGGTGATGATGCTTATATGGCTAAATGATACATCTTGCTATGATATGGTTATGAGTTGTCCATGACAAAATCTCATATGATTATTGGGGTTACATAGTTGGTGTTCATATCAGATTTGTGGTTGATTCTCTGATGATGCATATAGTTCTTGGTTCTCACATGATTGAGGATTGTCGCTGTTGATGATATCAAGAAGTCTTGACAAAGGTTCTTGAGCTCAAGGTTTGCTAGATACATAGTGATATATACTATATGCTAGATACACAAAGTTGCATTGTTGGTTGGCCAAGATAATGGAGTTATTACAGATCAATGAAGACATGACTATTTGAAGACATGGTGATGATGAGTGCTTACCTATATAATGATAGGTTGATACCTACATATGTTGATTGGTGCCTATTAGATGTGGGATGTTCTCGAGTAATGATACATGGATGGTATAAAAGATCATGCAGATCTTTATGATGATGTGATGACTATGATGTTTTTCACATATGATATAATGTGAATGATTTTGTATGACATATGCATAATTGATTCATGGAAGGTTATGACAATGCTCAAGATCAAGAGGATGAATTGATGCAGACATACCTTGTCATAGGTTGATGTTATATACACTAATGGACACATACAGGTTGCTGGTATGGATGCTATTGACAAATGCTTATGGAACAAATCATACATTGTGTATGATAGTTGCTGATGATTATCATGGTTTTGTTTAGGTATTTGGTCTCTGTTATAAATGTCATATCATTCAATGTAAAGGTCATATCAAGACCCAAGATGTAATCATGTGTTGAATCTCTTTTGGTCATATGATGTAATTTCTACCCCCACTAAGCCTGGGATGGATGATGTAATGTTTTTGTTTTATCATGTATAAGCTATTGGTGTATCCCCACTTGGTTGGGTGGATGAGTCAAGTCTATCCCCAATTGATTGGGAAATTGATGTATGTATGAGTCATTGGTGATAGGAAGGTCATACTCACTTGGTTGAGTTATAGAGTTGTGTTATTCTCTTGAAAAATATTTTTGCAGACTCGACATGTGCTCAAGGGGAGCATGGACGGATTGGTACATATTGGCATGTACAAAGGGGGAGCTCAATCAGAGATTTCAGTACTTACTCAGGGGGGAGTATGGACAATAGAATGTATATCAAGGGAGAGAACATCTTGGTCCGCCCATTGCCCTTGATTTCAAAGGGGGAGAGTGACTTGGTGTTGTTGTTGCCATCAAGTCCAAAGGGGGAGATTGTTGGCATTATGATGAATGTGTTGTACTTGATGGCAATCCTTTTGTAGTAGAACAACTCACCTATACATGGTAACTAGATGAATCTTCATAAGAGATATCATATGTGACATTAATACATGGTAGTTGTGTTAATAGATGTGATGTAGGGAAATTCAAAGGAAATGATAGTTCATAGTGTAGCAAGTTAACATTATGATATAGGTGTTGTCCTTGATGATGAAGATCAAAGTACTATAGCTTAATAGTACTGAATCACAATTCAGGCTCACAGAATGAAAGAAAAATAGTTATACGCAGGTTTACCTTGACCAAACAGCGTATATATGCAGGTTCTTTGAGCAGAAGAT
>APFE030317693.1:56899-134846 GCA_000404065.3 Pinus taeda | reverse complement strand
AGAGTGACTTGGTGTTGTTGTTGCCATCAAGTCCAAAGGGGGAGATTGTTGGCATTATGATGAATGTGTTGTACTTGATGGAAACCCTCTTGTAGTAGAACAACTCACTTATACATGGTAACTAGATGAATCTTCACAAGAGATATCATATGTGACATTAATACATGGTAGTTGTGTTAACAGATGTGATGCAGGGCAGTTCAAAGGAAATGACAGTTTACAGTGCAGCAAGTTAACATTATGATATAGGTGTTTTCCTTGATGATGAAGATCAAAGTACTACAGGTTAACAATATTGAATCATAGTTCAGGCTCATAGAATAACATAAAAATAGTTATACGCAGGTTTACCTTGACCAAGCTGCATATATACGCAGTTTCATTGAGCAGAATACGCATATGTGTATACATGCACTTTCATGCATGGAAAAGCATGTACATGTTGGAAACTAAGTTTTGGGTCCATGGTATTTGGACCATGGTATTTTGGTATTGGTCCACGGTATTTGGTCCGAGGTATTAACCCCAGGTATTTAGACAAAGGTATTAGTTCTAAGTGGTTTTGGACCATGGTATTGAGTAAGGCCTAAGGCTATAAAAGGAGGAGAAGATCATTTAAAAAAAAAAAAAAAACTCTTGAATATCTGTTGAAGTGCGAGATCCAATATGCAGGTTATGGTTTATGATGCTTAGCTTGATTTGAGCCAAGGAGGAATCTCAGTGGTTGATGGAGGACAAGGTTTAATGATGGATAGGGATCCTATGACTTGGAATGAATCATCTCTATATGGTTTTATCATGCTTATTCTAGATCTATATCTTGATGCATGTAATGTTTTGTAAATATTATGATCTAACTCAAGTCTGGAATAGCTGCAAATTATGAATGAATATTTACAGACGTATACATTGTTTGACTTTGATAAAAGCACGTATATACACAGGTTAGATACATCTAAGTAGCGTATACCTTATGAACTATGATAGTTAAAGTTACAGTTGGTTCTGGTTGTTGATGCAAAGTTCTGAGTTCTGGTGACTGTTTACTGGTGTCTGTATTCTACATATTCAGATTGGTTGATTGTGGTGAGCTTCAGTATTGATGGATGAGATATAATAATCGATCGGGATCATAATGACTTATCTTTATGTGATCTGATGGACTAGATCTGGTTGCTAACACACGTACTATCCTTTTGTATATAATGATATGGGTATGTTTGAAGTTGGGAAGTACAACGAAGTTATAAGTAAGTATTTGATGACATATACGTTGGTTTGCTTTGGTGAAGTTGCGTATACAAGCTAGTTCAGCTCTTCCAAGTAGTGTATGCACTATGATGCATGATTTTTTGATGATATAGCTGGTTCTGAACATTATTGCAGAGTTCTGTGATCTGCTTTGTGTTCTGGTGACTGTGTTTATGTTGACAGGATTTCAGTGATTCAGTGTTGGGTGATTTAGAGATTGATTGTATCGCAGTGGTAATTGATTTTGAGTCTCAATGTTGTTGATGGGTCTAGCATGAAAAGTGGATGAAACGTGGCCTTCATATTATGATGTTATGCTTCAGGAGTATCCAGTCTGAAAATTTATGAAACGTGGTCCCTGGAAGAAAGAGAAGGTTGTAGCCTTCTGTAGGTCAGCACCTACGTACTAGTACATCAGCTAGTACAAGAACTAAGGGGGTTGTAGCTCCCTTCCAGGAAATGTTTGAGAACGAGAGAAGGTTGTAGCCTTCTATAGGTAGAAGCTTGCGTATTGGTATAAGACTGCTCCAACAGAAACATTGTAAAAAGAAGTTTCTTATTAAAAGAAGATAGAGATGAATTGCAACAGGTGGTTTTCACCCACATTGGGTTTCACCTTACATCATGGTGTTGATGTGTGCTTCTTATGTGTGATGATTTGTTCTATTTTACTACATCTGTTTACTATTCATATGGTTAATGAAGTTCTGATGCACTAATTAAAGATCAACATTCAATGGATTAACTGAATCATAAGTTTACTGGATATACACTAGTTGCATTAGACACAGTTGCGTGTACATGCGAGTTCCCTTAATTGAAGTAGCATATATGAATCTGAGTATGGAAATGAAAAAAGTTATTGATTTGATAATACTGATTCACCCCCCCCCTCTCAGTATTATTTCCAACAATATCTTGTTGACTAAAGGAAAGCTTGTGGCTACTACCATAAGAGTTCACAATGGTACCTATGAATAGTGAATTAAAGTTGTTATGTTAGCTAAAATAATTGTTTAATCAATTTTCAACAAAAGATCCACTTATCTCCTATCAAACATTGTAAATTTATTAAGTGAGTGAGTAGCTTTATTGATATATCTATTTTGTAGCTCGGACTTAAACTAGTTCATCCAATGGTAAATTTTGAATTTGTCATTTTGGAAAAAAAAACTTTGAATATAAACCTCCTATGTCACAAACTAGTCCAAATGCTGAAAAGAAGTTAAGAAAGGACAAGCAAAAGCAATTCTTATCATATTAAGAACAAGTGGTAGAATATTGTAAGATTTTGATGAAGTGAGATAGTTTAGTATTAAAAAAAAGCATCCTTTTGATCAAATATTTACTATTGGAACTTGAAAGAGCATCTTTGAAGATTGAGAGGCAATCTATGTTGGAAAGGTTATAGAATCTGTAAGTTTGACATAATGTAAGTGATTTCTTTTTATCTTATGGCCACCTTTTTCTCTGACCTGAGCTGAGTTGAAAAATTAATGCGTGGCAGTGGGAAAATAGGGATTGTGCTTGTAATGGTGGTACTAGGAGCTAGCTTAAAATAAAACGACATTCAAAATAATATAACTCGTAGACTTTTGAATTGGAAGACCAAAATAAGAGCAAATTCTAGTAAGTTAGCAGAAAATAAGAATTTTGTAATGTTGTGTTAAAATGCTATTGTTGTCTTCCCATATATCATGTGGATTGACATTTATGGAACAAAATCATACTCACACCCATCGTGGCCTACACTGAAATGAACAAATGGCCATCCCAAATCAAAGTTAGAATCAAATGAAATATTAGATGATTTTACTGTGCAAAGATGCGATTAACCAAATTTGCAGAGAAACCACTTACTTGGATCA
Organism: Pinus taeda; assembly: GCA_000404065.3. Lineage (NCBI taxonomy): Eukaryota > Viridiplantae > Streptophyta > Pinopsida > Pinales > Pinaceae > Pinus > Pinus taeda. The sequence continues at coordinate 131,727 of APFE030317693.1, read as the reverse complement.
CTTTCAAAGATGAGAGCTACAGAATTGAAATCACAGGAAGCCCCCTTATGCTACTAGTAACTGTTGAACATAATGGAGCCATGGGAGACTAGAGTTTCTGGTAAGAAGCACTCCTGGTTGGGCTATATTTTGCTACAGTACACTCCTCCATAACTACGTACCAAATCTAGTGCACGTTGCAACATGTCATGAGGTGCATGTGGATATGTTATACACCATTGTGACACAACTCCCTCTGCTCAACACTCAACATACTCAAATACTAATTCATTATTCCTGAAGGGGAAATGACTTTGTAACTAATACGGGACATATTTTCCTTCCTGCATGAATTCACAAGTACCATCCATAGATTCTTTGGGGAAAAGAAAGAACATTAATGGCCATAGAAAAGACAAATTGAATCTTACCCAAATCCGTGGGAATCAAATTATTAATTCAGTGTCGAAGAAGAGAAGAAAATCAAGATTCATACCTATGAAAGTTGGTGCTGAGACAAATATCATGAGTACTAGTAGCAGAGGGCGAGGCGAGAGACTCATTGTTCTACTCTTTTCCATGTGAGTGATATGATGTCGACGATTCCAAATGGTTTCTTCCCAAAAACAAAGATCATATGAGATGATATGAAGTGTCTACATTAACTGAAATAATCAAACATTGAACTATCATAAAATAAAAGGAAAATGTTTAAAAAGAAACCGAACATTCAAGCATCCAACAAATTACTCTACATTTTAATCTAGAAATTTTGCACTAGGGTTTCCCAGGTAAGAAGGATCTATGCTATCATATTTTCCAATCATGACGATTCCCTATATTTATGGATTGTCACTTATTCTACCACTAAAACATATTAGAATTTTCTTGCAAAATCTGAGCAAGTTGAGCAGGGCAAGAGAAGAAGGGGTTGTGGTGAGACTCCTCCAATTCGTAGACTCTAACAGAGGGATTATCGACTATCATCTTCCTCTACAGTTCCTCCAATATTGTGTTATCCTGCTTTTCCACTATGTACACTCCAAGGACTCTGCTATAATTTTGATTGTTGTATAGTACCTCTTCATCCAATGCAAGGCTATTTCTGAGAAGGCTCCCCACTAACGTGATATCATGTTCTTGCATGCATCAAATCATTTTCAGCACTTTAAATTGGCTCAAAACGTTCAGAATAACAAGAAGAATATGTAGTAAATTTCCCAATATTATATATTTAGTATAATTATATATATATATATATAATTATTATTAATATAGTTAGAAGGAGATCACTATCATCTACTCGTTAGTTACTTGAGAGGCACTTTTGTCATAAAGATACTCTTGGGCGAAGTTGCTCCCAAATTTGAAGGATTTCAGCCTGCTCAGTTGTCCTTCATCTCCATACTTGAATTCTGTGTCTCCACAGGCTTCACAGTTAACTTGCGGCTCACACTGAGCACCAAATCCAATTCTTCATCTTGCTCCAACACAATAACGCAGTAAAAATTCAAGCGTCTGGCAGTAAGCACCAACGAAATATATTCATCATCTTTGAACGGAATGGGTGGTTACTGTAACGAACTTCAGCCAACATTTACTATAATGAACTTCCAACATAGCGTTTCCCATAGCTTATAATGATCCAAGGGCAGAAATTGTTTTAATCGTTTAGTATATCATATCAATGGTGCAAAACCATACACGATGGCACATAAGGAAGTTCTTCCCACAACATAATTATGTTTTTGTATTAGATTCCTGCATTAAATAAAAAAATGTATAACAAAATTTATGTAAAATAAAATTAAAATTATAAATAAGTCCAAATAATAATATACTCCAAAAAAAATAAAAAAAAAAATTAAATATATACCTGACAACTAAAATAATTAAATAATTATCCCAACATATAAGAAATTAAATATTTAGAAAGTGTTATGAATGTTTTATTTAGTGTTGATAATTTTGATCATGAAATTTTACATGAGGAAAAAGCTCAACCATTACTCTTGAATTTACATTTTAAATTCATGAAGGTTAGAGTATGGCTCATGAAGGTTCTACTTAGGTATCATTTAGGAAGGTCAAACAACACACAATCTAGATACTAAACGGTTAAAAATTGGTATCACAATTTTGGTGAGTTGTATTGAGTAGTCATGGCCCGAAAATGGAGATATAATAGGATGTAGAGTTAAGATTTAATGAAAAAACAAAAAAAAATATAATGAAATCAAAAAATTAAATATTTTCCATTCATAAATTCTATCTACATCTCTAAGTCGAGATTGAAATTTTGAAGACATGATGTAGAACTATTTATGGAAAACTTTGGATACATTTTCAAAGTTCTTAAAAAGAATTATGTTGCTCAATTTTCAGAATATTTTATGATATATACAGAATTTGAAGAGATAGACTTTTTTCAAATCTACCTATATATTTCCATAGTTTTAACCCAAACTGTAACTTAATACTCAGAGTAGGGAAAGATTTCTCATAATTACATAATAGCTCACCTTGTGAATCACCTAACTAAAGTGGATTTCATTGAAATCAGAACCAACAACAATATTGAGATTGTAGATATCATCCTGTGCCCAACCTATATATTCATTGGCTCCACCTTTACACTCAATATGGAATGGTCCACTTCCTTCTGCTACTGATGTTGTGGGAATTGAAATCACAATTGTTTCTTCATGAGGAGTTATTGAGAAACCTCGTTGATCGTCAACCCCTGCATCGATATATGGTAACTGATATCTCTTTTGTCTATACCAATTATCAATATACTTGAAAATGCCCAAGTTTACGTCATGTCTCAAATCAAATCCATCTGTGCAATTATCCTCAGCCTGAAATTCGTTAAATTGCCAGGAATGACCAGTTGAGCAGAATGGGCGGTTAATGTAATGAACTTCAGCCAACGTTTACTGTAACGAACTTCCAACAATGAACTTCCAACACAACATTTCCCATAGCTTATAATGATCCAAGGGCAGAAACTGTTTTAATCATCTAACATATCATATCAATGGCACAAAACAATACACTGTGGCACATAGGGAAGGTCTTCCGAGAGGGAAACACCTTACAGCGTAATTAAGTTATACAGTTAGAAAAAAAACCTTAATAATAAATGTTAAAAAATATAAAACATAAATATAAAATTATTAATTTAATTAAATAATATATTTATTTTAAAATAATAATTTGTAATCCTATTCAAAGGAAAAAAAAGAATTAATTACTTTGAATAATTGAGAGAATGTTAATAGTATCAAACAATCATTAATAATGTTATATTAACATATATAACATCATTAATAATGTTATATTAATATTATATATAACATCATTATGTTGATAAATATGTCTAGTTTGGTATAGGGTTTTTATAATTTTAATTCAATTATCAATAATTTTAGGTAGATACTAAAGAATAACCTCTATGGAATATTCTAGAATATTCATTATTGTATACAAAAATCAAAGGTTTATATTTATCTCTGAAGTAGTTATGTGCTTTTTACCTTTTTAATTAAATTGATTAATTAAAAGAATGGTATATAGATGAATATTATTTGAAGTGAGTTGGGGTTTTTTTGGACATGTGGTATTGATAAGCCATGGTATTGATACACGATGTTGTAATAAAGTATATTTACATATTAAAAATCTCCATGGTAAAATGGGGGTAAATCTCCATGATTAAGAGCCTTATTCCATTTTTAAAAACCCAGAATGAGTAAAGTTTACATTAAAAAGTTGCGCCCGTTCGCAACAAAATCAGGTATTTACATCGATTTATCACTGCTTCAACAAGATGATACAAATTTCTTATTCCATCTAGACACTAGTACAAAATTACTAATTAGTTATTGAAAAAACAACTAAAATTTGCATATAAACAACCATTTTTCAGTCGGTGACCAATAGTAGCTAATTTACAGTATCTTATAATGCGACCAACTTTTAGTCATTTTTAGCTTAGTCATTAATTGGTTTCCTCAATTTTACCATCTAGTAATATATTTAGTCATAAATCTGGTCATAAATTTTTCATTGGTTTAGTCATTATTTTGTCGCGATTAACGACCAAATATACAACAAAATATATTACTATATGAATCCTCAAGAAAACCAATTAATCACCAAAGTGTTGGTCGTGTTATAAGATACTATAAATTAGCTACTAATAGGCATATATATGTAAATTTTAGTCATTATTTGAAACCAATTAATGACCAAATAAATATGACTAAATTTTAGTTGTGTTATAAAATACTGTAAATTAGCTACTAATAGTCGTATATATGCAAAATTTAGTCATCATTTTAATAAAAAAAGTATCATTTGCAATAGGCATTTATCGTTTTTTGGTATTTTCATATTCATCATATAAACGATTGATTTAGTAGTTTCTATTCATTTCATTTAATTTCATTCATAATCATTATAGACAAATAATTTAGTCATATATTCATTTTACTCGTGTTCATCATTTATTTAATATAAACTACTAATTTATTAGTCTTAGATTGATTTTATGTGTTCATTATTAATCAACATAAATTAATTAGTATGATTTTGCGACTAAATTTAAAAAAATGCCATATAATGTGCATGCTTATCTAATATGACAACTCAAAGTTACATATGTTAATTACAAGACTAAATAATATCAAGCGCAAATAAAAATAATTTCAACCATATAAATTGTATTATATAAAATATCAAGTATTACAATACGAGTTTCCAACTTAATATCGTTTGGACTACAATTTACACATGAAATATTGTTTCATCATTTCAAAACATTATCGTTGTGTTGCCAAAGCATTGCAAGTGAATTCACCAACTCTGAAGGCTTGACCATCAGTCTCTATGAGTGTGTCTTATGCAAGATATTGGCTCTAAGGGTATCACTAGACATATTCTCTTCTCTCTCTCATTTTTCATTTGTCGCTCGAGTGTTATTGTTCTCCTCTTTCTTTAGTTGATGCTTCTTACCATAAATATTGAGTTTTGAGTTCATCTCCTGAAAATGAAAGAATATATAATGTAGAGTATAAGACATGAAAGACGATGAATACTTGAATATAAAATAAAGTAGACTATAAAATATTTATACGGAATATACCTCAAAATTCGATAGTGGCCACTATGCATCTAGATGACTTGTATAAACAAAGAAAATAAAACCTCGCCACAGAAAATAACACCTTAGAAACTTAGTATTCAACCTTTAACAAAACCTTAGGCATAATCATACCAGCTAAGTTATATGTTAAAAATATCAGGCAATAGATAACTTGTGAAAATAAATGGAAAAAAAAAGATCAGTGTAAAAAATATCCTTATTACTTGTTCTAAAAGCATCATGTTCCTTACATTTGGATATTCTTTTGCCCACAGTAAAAGTACCTCACTATTATGACCTATGTTTTTAGGATCATGACATTGATCCAACATCATATTGGATTGTGGAGACAAAATGATTCAACTTTCTAAGATGAGTACCTCACTTGGCTGAATGAAGGTGCTAGCTATGAGTAATGTCAAAACCTTAGGGAAGCAGAACACTAAGGCCAAAGAAAACATATCACCACTTGTCCACTGAAAGAAAAAATTTCAATCTGGTGCAGGGTAAGACCCTGCACATACCCACAGTATGCATCAAATGCATAAACATGATTGTCCCAGGTATTTGATTCTCAAAGGAATCAAATCTTCAAATCATAAATACGATTAAGACCCTTTTATATAGTTCCTTTGAATCAGAATGAATCACCCTGCCTAAGACCTCCTATTGGGACTATGTTCATCCTCAAGCCTTCATATGAGACTTTGATTAAAGCTTTTCTTCTAAATACTTCTATTGGGAATTAAAACCCTTCAAAACCTTAGTTCAAGCCTTTAGCCTGCATCTCTCTCTCTCTCTCTCTCTCTCTCTCTCTCTCTCTCTCTCTCTATATATATATATATATATATATATATCTTATATATATATATATATATATATATAATATATATATATTATATATAATATCAGTCCTCTTAACCTCTGGTTAATACATATTTAACATATAAAACCCTTCATTTGCACAATTTCCTTATAAATACGTTTACAAAGAAAAATTATGCAAACATACCCTTTTTCTCTTTCCATACGGCTTCAGCATAGATTCCGAGGCTGTACCTCTATTGCAATTGCTATCGATCATTGGCGCCTCTGCGGGTTCATTAACACATATATGTCTATCACATCCAATATGCGATAATACACTGCTGGACCTCTAATATTATATAGCAGATCTCATAAACCTTTCGGCCCCGCTTCTTAACGCTCCCTCACACTTAACATGACACAAAGGAAAACATTGAAATTCTACCCGAATCACAAAAGCGGAACTCAAATTCTATACAACCCAACTTGTATTCCTCGTTGGCTCCGTCAACTTCAAAATCTTTTCATTGTGCCGATTACCTGACCTTTGATACCTCCGAACTCCACTTCCTCGATTGATTATTAGCGCTTTATCACTATCAACATATCAACATTCTCATTGACCGCCAACCCTAACTCCTCCAATTGCGATTTAGCGATCCAATCGCGACCGTCAATCTAATTCATGATCCGATGGTTGAGATTTATACGTGCGATCTCATTTCACTAACCCTCTAGGCCAGACCCTTTTACTTCAAAGTGTCAATTCTACAGACCCGATATGGTTTAAAATTCCACCTATAATGCTTCAAATATGGAACTCAATTCCAACTAAGTTCTCACTCATTTTTAGTGTAAATCGAGTTTTCCACTTGCGCCCTGAAATTACTTGATTAACTCCGCTGACGCGATATTCTACTTGCCCTTTACTGACGTCATCTAGACCATTGATCTTCAAGATCTAATGGTTGCTGAGCGTCTACCTTCACCTCTCTGTTCTTTCTTTTCCACTTAGTTTTTGCGCTAAACTTCAGTTCTTCCAGGTTTGTTCCTCTTCGGTCTTCTTGTTGTTTTATTGCGCCTATCTTCTTGAGCTTTATTCCTTTGTAAATCTCACTTCACTATCACCTCAGAGCTTCACTCCTTTCCTCAATTTGATTCAAGGATCCTTCATGATCCCGCTGAATCAACTCCACTCCTCTGCGTCCTTCAGAATTCTGCTTGCAACTTGTTGCAGAGATTACGAATTCACAAGAAATTCATACATGAAATACTTCTTCAACATACTGACACAGTCACAAAATAAAATCTATAAATATATGTAAAAATAAAGGTTACATTCAAGACTTATCTGTCTCGCACAGGCCTGATTCCAACTATCAGTGGCCTCCTTTCGACTCTTCCCATAGGCTTACATATATTCTATCTATCTTACTCTCTCTCCTATTGAGCACGTAGGTTCATCACACACATATTTATATAGAAACATGGGATCAGATCACTGAGAAGGATCCGATCACATATTTTCCTCAAAACTCTCAACTAAAGCCCTAAAGCTTGCTAAATGCATACATATGTGGCAGTATTACATTTTATAAAGTCTTTGAGAGACTTATCCATTCCATCATTTTAAACTATGTTTTAAACAAAAAGTCCCATTGTTTAGCTCGATGGTCCACGTCCACTTTGGATTTCTTTGGGGGTTAGATGCTCCTGCATCAAACTCCCGAAGTAGAAAGTATTCATGATCTCCTGATCATGTGGCTTCTGGTCTTTGTCTTCCTGGATCCCACACTTTGATTTGTAACTGTCCACATGCTTTCCCTTGTTGCCGTTGTACATTTTTTGTCTTTTGCTCCATCTTCTTCTGCTTATCAATCAGATTCAAGTTCTGATTGATCTTTCTTTCTGTTGCTATAATTTTCCTCCATTTGGACTGCTTCATCATCAGCTCCCACATTTCTTCAATCTCTGTTTCTAGTACATCTTTGGACTGGTTCATATTTTGCTTCATTTTTTTGCCTCCTTCTTTTTGTTTAAGGTTTTTGTTGTCCCCTAATTCTTTAAATTGTTGTTGGTTACTTTCTCTTTCTAGTTATTGGTTTAATTTTTCTTCTTCTTTTGCACTTGCTTCAACCTTTGCCTTGCTTGTTATGATTTCTATGCTAACTCTTGCTTTGATTGTTTTTATGTTGTCTCTTATACTGACGTTTGCTTTGTTTTCTTCAACTTTTGGTTTGCTTGCTCTTGCTTCAACACTTTCTGTGACTCCTATGCTGACTGCCTCCCTATCATCCTTTCCCCCATTCATGATTGAATCGTGACTATTCAACACTTTCTCCAGCAAATTAACTTCTCTATTCCATGGATTGAGTTCTTCCATAGAATTCTCTTCTTTCACTTTTATGTGACTGTTCACTTGTGCCAAATATCGTCCAGCAATTGCTACAAAACCTACATTCACAAAACACTTTTTAAAATTAAAAACACAAAGTTGTTGTGCCTTGTTTTCCTTTGGCAAAATTCAGTTTGTTGCTCTGTTTCTTTCTCCTCTATCAGCACATCAGTATGTTGATTTGAATTATCAAAAGAATTCCTGAGATTGTCCATTAGTCTCTCTTCCACATCATTTTCTTTAATGATATCTTCCTGCCCTTGTTCACCATAGCGAACTCCTTCTTTTGCAGTGTCAATCTGCTGAACTATCATATCCATCTCCTTTTCCTTATGACTATCATTCATGACAATTCTTTTGCCTTCCCTTTTCAGAGTCTATATTGAACATCTATTCTCTGTTTTTCTAACTCCCTTCTTTGGAAATCTAATTTCCTATATAACTCAATAACTTCAATTGGAGTAAATTTTGGAAATTTTACACAATTCTCCATACCTTCTTTTCTTATGGATAGATCATCAGATGTCCTTTCTCCTTTTGTTAAGTCTTTTGCATAGACTTCTTCTTCCTTAACATCTTTCAGTAGATGTTCTTCTTCTTCACTGACTATCTCAACAACTTTCACGGCTATTTCCACTATGCCTATCATCATGGTGAATTTTTGGTCCTTTACGATGTTTTCAACTAACATAGTTTCTTCTTCTTTAGTACATTTTTCCTTGTTGTCCCTATGTAACTCTTCTCCAAGAGCTATCCTTGTCTCACCATTTGCATTAACATTCTCCTGCATTTGCATTTCATCAATAATATTAATCAAACTTATTTGATTACCTTTCTGAGACAATAGTCCTTCATTCTCCTTCAGAATAAGATCATGATTCCTCATCTCCATGACAACTTCTACAGATTCATCCATAGACCTTTTCTTCTATATGTAGTCAAATTTCTCTTCTTCTAAAAGTTTTCTTTGTCACCTTTTGCTTGTAGATCTTCATTTCCTTTGAAGATGTCTTCAAATGGCTGCTTTTCTCCTGCAATATCTACTATAATACACAAACTATCAGTGTGAAAAATATAAGATCCTATGGTCTCACTTGATGGTTCAGCCATCATATCTCATTGTTGTTCTAAATCATTCATATGATTCAGAAATTATTTGATAGTCTCTTCTTCAATCTCCTTAAGCCCTTCACTTGATTGCTTGACATCTTTCTCCAGATGTATATGAGATCTATCTATCTCATATTTTTCTAGAACATAATTTAGATTCCGCTTGTCTTCTTCCTCATTTATGACAATATCAGCCAATTATCCTTCTTTACATGTTTCACCTGCATACATACACAAATTGTTAGTTTTAAACCCATGTGACCCTTTGGCCTCACTTGAAGTTTCAATCTTCAAGTCTTCATCTTAAGTCTCTCCCATAATTTCTCTTTGTTCTAGTTCACAAATAGATTCTTCCATTTCTAACTCAACTTCCTTGAGTTTTTCCTTCAGCCACTTTACTTGTATTTGTTGTAGCCTTCTCTGTATTTCATGCCACTTCACTAGTTTTTTCCTCAAGCACCAACCTAGTATCTAGCTTTCCTCAAGCATTCTCCGTAATGCATTGAGTTGTTCTTTTAATTCATAAACCTCTTTGTTAATTTCTTCTTGGCTCATCCTCTTGCCATTTGCTTTGGCATCCTCTTTCTTATATCCTCTGTCGTGGCTTCTCTCTGCACCTCTGCTATGACTATCAATAGTAATCTTCTTCTCTTTTTTCTTCATGAGCTCCTTTTCAATAAGCCTCTGCAACAGCTAGTCCTCCTCGCTGCAATCTTACCTCACTAAGCTCTCCTCACTCAATATTTTGGTAAGCATAGATCCTCTGTTTGGAACCTTCTCTTGAGTAACACCTTTTCTCCTTCTAAGCTTCTGCAATCTCTCACTCTCTCTTGAGAACACTTCAACTGTCATCTCTGTCCAATCTCTTGTTGGATTTTTTAGGTTCACTGCCACTTCTTCTTCAGAGTGTTTCCCTTACTCTGTCTTCAAGAACTCATCTGGTTCTTCTCTCATAGCTTCTCTTGCTATCACCTATGCATTGATATAAAAACACACATTCTCAATAGAACATAACATATTACCTCACCTTCAGATCTCAGCATGATCTTGTTTCACCCATTCTTCTACAGTTGGAATGGATTTCCCTCTATTTTGTACCTCAAGTCTTCTTTTCTTCAAAACTTGTATTAAACAATCTTTCTTTCTCCTTCCTTCAATAAATCCTCTATTCTTGTTTATTCCAAGCCTCTACTGGAACTACTACAATCTCCCACTGTAGTCTCTATCATTCATCCATTTAACATATGCACATTACCTTTTTCTATGTGCAACCTCCTTTTCATAGGAAATCTTTCCTCGCTCTGATTTCAATTCTTCGTTGGTTATAGATCTACTCTAATACCACTAATGGTGCAGGGTAAGACCCCACACATACCCATAATATGCATCAAATGCATAAACATAACTGTATGAGGTATTTGATTCTCAAAGGAATCAAATCTTCAAAGCATAAATATGATTAAGGCCCTTTTATATAGTTTCTTTGAATTGGAACAAATCACCCTGCCTAAAACCTCCTATTGGGACTATTTTCATCCTCAAGCCTTCGTATGAGAGTTTGATTAAATCTTTTCCTCTAAATACTTCTATCGAGAATTAAAACCCTTGAGAACCTTAGTTCATACCTTTAGTCCGCATTAATACATATAACACACACCACCCCACACACACCACACACACATTGTGATATATTATATATATATTTATATATATAGTCCTCTCAACCTTTGGTTAATACATATTTAACATATAAAACCCTTCATTCACGCAATTTCCTTATAAATACGTTTACAAAGAAAAATTATGCAAACCTACCCTTTTCTGCTTTCTGTACGGCTTTAGCACAGATTCTGAGGCTGTACCTCTATCGCAATAGCTATCGGTCATCGGTGCCTCCATGGGTTCATTAACACATATATGTCTATCACATCCAATATGTGATAATACACTGATGGACCTCTAATATTATATGGCAATGCTCATCAACCTTTCGGCCCCTCTTCTTATCTTTCCTTCACATTTAATACGACATAAAGGAAAACATTGAAATTCCGCCCGAATCACAAAAGCAGAACTCAAATGAATTACAAGATATGGTTGAACTAGGTTACTGATTTACAAGCAAGTGTGAACTAGTTAGATGGTACATGCAATTTTGATTGGTAGTTTGATGAATTATGCAAGATAAAATAGCTTTCTTTCTACAGGTAGATTAACCTTTGTCCTTTCATGATTAGTTAGCATTTACAAGTTGAGAAAATAGAATTTCCATTTCTTGTAAATAGAGTAACAATTCCATTTTTTGCAATTAGTTTAGGCTTTGATTTCATGACATTTACTCCATTACATCAGGTCAACAAAAGAAGGTCGCATTGTATACTGCACATATAGTGCCAATACCTCTTAAGTTTGTACGGACCCCTGGTTGATAATTAAAATTGGTAGCTTTAGAGTTACACCATTCTTGTTGCAATACTGAGGCTCATCGAAATGGCTATTAAACTTATTTTTAATTATATGACATTTAGAAAAATTATTAAATAAAGATGATTAATAAAATTCAAGTTTATAATGAAAATAATGTAAAAATGACATGAGTTATGTTCTTTTATATAATTGTAACTAAAATTTTCAAACTAAAATAATTAATTAAAAACTATATATAATATAAAACATAATCACTAATTAGTGATATGACGCTTCTACGCAAATTTCAGGTTTTAATTTTTTATAATCTTATTTCTCATTTTTCTGCCCAATTTCACGTCATCACATGTACATGGTTAAATGGCCTCTTTTTCGACCTTATAAATTCTGTGTAGCCATTACATGTAAGTGCCTTCCTTTCGTAGCTTGGATGGGCTTTACTTCTCTGACTCGCTAATCTCATTTCTGAGGCATGTTCCTTCATTTACTCGACCCGACCAAGATATCACTATCTTGATAGTTTTAGGAGTGGTAATTTCGACCAATGAATTACAAGATATGGTTGGATTCATTTCTTCTTTGTTGATGTGATCTTTCACTTCTTGCACCTTTTTCTTCTTGATATGTTCTTCTATCTTGAGAGTTTGAGGAGTGGTAATTATTGCCAATGCTTTACAAGATATGGTGTGATTCATTTCTTCTTTCTCTAGGGTGTGGTCCTGGCGTACAACGTCTTCTTTTGATGTTTCTTGATCTTTTTCTTCCTCCTCTTCATATTCTATGTAAAAAAGTTTCTTCTCAACACACTTATGACCTTTAGTGCATTTGCTATCACAATTGTAACAAAGCCCTTTTTCTCTTTTTTCTTCCAATTGTTGTGGTTGTGGAAGGCTAGGAGAAACAACACTTCTGTCTTTATAGTTGTGAGGGGTATGCTTCCTAGTTTCCATAATTTTGCTTTCCACTATGTCACAAAGCCCTTTTACTCTTTCCCATTGTTGTGATGTTTCTCTAAAGAAGGTTTTTCTCTTTGTATCCTCATTATGTGCTATCATTTCCTCCGTGAAAATTGACCACGTAATAAGTCGTTTACGAGAACAAAGCCCTTCATACCATAAAAATTGATCCGGTTCTAAATATGAAGAGGAAATACATACCTTTTGCAATAGTGGTACACCATGTAGATCAAAATATTTCTCCATCTGAAGTATCCAATTTACCGGATCCTTGCCTTCAAACTTCCTCATCTTGCTTTTTCTTGACTTTAGGAGCTCGATCTTGAAATGACTGTAACTCTGTACTTTCGGATCTTTAAGTTCTGAAATTGTGATTTGCAATAGCCCTCTGCGTCCTCTTTCCAATGCCACCAGTCTAATCCAAATTGGATTCTCCAAGGAAGAGTTATGCCAAATCTCCCACAGTGACCTGATTATAGACTAGTTCAGTAGAGCGAACTTGTAGGATGTGCCACATGTCACTGTTTCGACCTTTGGCTCTAAAAAATATATACAAGAAACTACTATCCGTCCTCTTTCTGTACCTTCTTAGGAAATTTGAATCTGATGCTCAGAGAGAAAGTTATGATGATTTTCCCCAGGTCACCTGTTTGGAATGTAATTCAGGAGTCTGCAGAAAGACCAACTTCCTCAGATCATATCTCCGCAAATATAACGCAAAAAGCTCTAAAATTCAGACCTGAAGTTCAGTACGGTTTCTTCTCAAATGGGTTTTGTTTTTAGCTTCTGAAATGTCACATAACAAACATTATAGCGAAAATTCCACAATGACCTATTTGGAGCAGCGAAACCCTAAAATCCAAAGCTCTGATACCAAATGTTATGAAACTAGCTCAAGAAAAGATAGAAAAGATGGATCAACACCTTAGAATTCAGCCTCTTCGAGGGGGCAACCTCCTTTACATTACATCAATGAACAATTCTTGGATGATGCAAATGAAAAGACCTCCTTTCTATTTATAGGAGTCTAAGGGGTCATAACATAATCAGAGCTGACATAACAATAATAATGTAAGTGCACAATAATAACAATAGTGGGCTTCTATGGGGCAAAATAATAATAATATGGGCACTACATGGGTACATTAATATAATAAGTGGGTTGTAATAATAACAATAAGGGGTTACACTAGTAGTATAGGGGCCTAATAGTATCAAAGCTAGTCTCTAGGTGTATCTCCCTTGTGGGAGGGCCCAGGAATAGGAAAATGTGAATTTATTTGTTGTATCATAAACTTGTGTAACGCAAGCTTAGAATGTTCGTGTAAAATTTTATATGAATTTTTAGGAGCCCAAGGAATTGAGTATGTATTAATTCTCTTCGTTTCTATAGCAATGATCAAAGCGCAAGAAATCCTCTCAAAGTAAGAGCTACCATCTGAGCTACTATACACAAACTATAGGTTGTGGTGTGATGTGGGGAAGTGTTAGGTTCCCTCTAATACATGGGTAAAGGTACCATTTTTCACAGAGTATCTATTTCCTTTGCTACAGCAGATACGTCATGAATAGACAAGAATTATTAGTAGGCAATAATAAGTATAACACAACATCTTTCATTCATAACATATATTATGATTAAGGGTTTTGACGAGAGAATGCTCCGTGAAGATATTCTCTTATTGTGTTTCGAATGTTAACCCATATGAAAAATCCAATTTAGTTGTGGCTTGAGATGTCGTTATAGATGTATGTACTCTTATATGGGCATGCCTTTATCTTCCCTAGTCAACTTCGATAGATGTAATCCTAATAAGTTTTGTGTTAAAATTGGGATTCATGAGACTGTGGTTAGGTTTGCTGTCAACACATACATTTTTCACTTCCCTAATGTTATATGTGTTGGTTACAACTAATTCGATTGTGAAAGCATAGTGAGACGAGGAGGTGAACTGCGTGCGTACGGAGTGATTTGACAAGGATGAACATAATTATGATGCGATCGTATGGTTTGGATTTCAACATCATGGAGGTTTTGTGGTGAACTAACTATTTCATATGAATGCACATTACACTTCTCTTGCTTCTCTTGGCCAAATTCCAAATCATGTTTCATGCTTTCAACATATCCATGATGGATAAATACTTATGTGAGAGTTGTTGATTATTCCATTAGTTGGGGCCCTTGCTGGCATTCTCTATGGAATAATATGTGGGAACTATTCATTGTTGTATTGGTAGGTTCTCTTGTTGGCCTCCTCTGTGGAAGGATATTAAACACATATTTCTTATTGTTGTGATTTGTAGGTTTTGTTGGCTGAGTTCATGTTTAGCTTCACAAGTGGGAAGAGTTTATGCTTGGAGGACAACATTGGATGTAAAAGAATGGTGATTGACTTTATTCATGTCTTTGTTTATTTGTGAAATATGAAGAACAATAATATAACACAGTAACATAATTAAGCTAGTGGTTTTTTATGCTCTTCAGGGCCACAAGAACACAAAACTAGTTTAATTATGCCTATAATTTGTTATAAGCTAGTTGTTCTTATTTTACTTCAGTGCTCCAAGAACAACAATTAATGATTGTTTGTGTGTGTTTGTAAGGTTATGTTTATGAAAAGGTCAAGTTGTATGATTTATTGTTGAATACATTCAGTACCTAGACCACTTACCTATATAGCTGTCAAAATTGCAATACGTTGCATTTTGGCAAATGTAAGTAATCTAATAAAATGATTTAGTATCTTGACTATTTTTTAGGGTATGTCAAGGATCAGAAATCCTAAAAATATGTTAATTATGGTCAAAAGAAGATGTATCTTAAATGGATCAAGTGGTAGCTCAAAATTGGTGGTTGAGAAAGAACATAGTTTATAAGATCTTAGAGTGGATCGAAGTGTTGATGAAGACTAGATTAGACAAGATTAAAGTGAAATATGCTTATGTGATTTATTGTTGTTCTTTACAATGCAAACTTTGTAATATAAGAATTAAAGGAGGGTGGTCAGATTAATGTTTGCATTAGTAGATTTGATTGTTGATTTGGAGATTGTTGAGATCTTATCTCAACCAAAATCTCTAAATTTAGAAATAATTGGATCTGACTTTAATTATATAAATATATTGAATATATAAAATAGTTTATGGTATACTATTAAATTCTTTCTTATATCAATTTTAAAATATACACAAAAATTCCAAGTGTTAATATATGCATATATTTTAAATATCCACAAAAATGCCTAAGTGTTAATATGTGCATATGTTTTATGGGTACATCAATATAATAAGGGGGTTGTACTAATAACAATAAGGGGTTACACTAGTAGTATAGGGGCCTAACAATAATACTGAATTAATTTCCTTTATTATTATTTTTATTACACTAAATAACCGAGGAGTAGAAATTGATTCAAGCTTAACATGTTCATGTAAAGTTTTATATGAAATTTTAGGAGCCCAAGGAATCCAGTATGTATTAATTCTCTTTGTTTCTGTGGTAATGATCAAAGTGCAAGAAATCCTCTCAAAGTAAGAGCTACCATGTGGATTGTTTGTTTGTTCTCATCTGAGCTACTATCCACAAACTATAGGTTGTGTTGTGATGTGGGGAAGTGTTAGGTTCCCTCTACTACATGGGTAGCAACACCATCTATCACAAAGTATCTATTTCCTTTCCTGCAGTAGAGGCATCATGAATAGACAAGGATTATTAGTAGTCAATAATAAGTATAAAACTACATCTTTCATTCACAACATATATTGTGATTAGGGGTTTTGACAGGAGAATGCTTCGTGAAGATATTCTCCTATTTTGTTTCGAATGTTAACCCATCTGAAAAATTCGATTGAGTTGTGGCTTGAGATGTCATTATAGATGTAGGTACTATTGTATGGGAATGCCTCTATCTTCCCTGGTCAACTTCAATAGATGTAATCCTGATAAGTTTTGTGTTAAAATTGGGATTCATGAGATTGTGGTTGGGTTTGTTGCCAAAACATACATTTTTCACTGCCCTAATGTTATAGATGTTGGTTACAACTAATTCGATTGTGCAAGCACAGTGAGACAAGGAGGTCAATTGTGTGCATACAGAGCGATTTGACAAGGATGAACTTACTTGTGAGCGGTCGTATGGTTTTCATTTCAATGTCATGGAGGTTGTGTGGTGAACTAACTATTTGATACGAATTCACATTACACTTCTCTTGCTTCTCTTGGCCAAATTCCAAATCATGTTTCATGCTTTCAACATATCCGTGATGGATAAATACTTATGTGAGAGTTGTTGATTATTTCATTAGTTGGGGCCATGGAATAATATGTGGGAACTATTGATTATTGTATTGGTAGGTTCTCTTGTTAGCCTCCTCTATGGAAAGATATTAAACACATATTCCTATTGTTGTGATTTATAGGTTTTGTTGGCTGAGTTCATGTTCAGCTTCATAAGTGGGAAGAGTTTATGCTTGGAGGAAAACATTGGATGTAAAAGAATGGTGGTTGACTTTATTGTTATGTCTTTGTTTATTTGTGAAATATGAAGAACAATAATAGAACATAGTAACATAATTTAGGCTAGTGGTTTTTGATGTTTTTCAGGGCCACAAGAACACAAAACCAGTTTAATTATGCCTATGATTTGTTATAAGCTAGTTGTTCTTATTATACTTTAGTGCTCCAAGAACAACAATTATTGCTTGTTTGTGTGTGTTTGTAAGGTTATGTACATAAAAAGGTCAAGTTGTATGATTGATTGTTGAATACATTCTGTACCTAGACCACTTATCTATATAGATGTCAAAATTGTAGTACGTTGCATTTTGGCAGATGTAAGTAATCTAATAAAATGATTTAGTATATTGACTATTTTTCAAGGTATGTCATGAATAGACAAGGATTATTAGTAGTCAATAATAAGTATAACAATACATCTTTCATTCACAACATATACTGTGACTATGGGTTTTGATGGGAGAATGCTCCGTGAAGATATTCTCCTATTTTGTTTTGAATGTTAACCCATCTGAAAAATTTGATTGAGTTGTGGCTTGAGATGTCATTATAGATGTAGGTACTCTTGTATGGGAATGCCTCTATCTTCCCTGGTCAACTTCGATAGATGTAATCATGATAAGTTTTGTGTTAAAATTGGGATTCATGAGATTGTGGTTGGGTTTGTTGCCAACACATACATTTTTCACTGCCCTAATGTTATAGATGTTGGTTACAACTAATTCGATTGTGTAAGCACAGTGAGACGAGGAGGTGAATTGCGTGCGTACAAAGCGATTTGACAAGGATGAACATACTTGTGAGCGGTCATATGGTTTTCATTTCAACATCATGGAGGTAGTGTGGTGAACTAACTATTTGATACGAATTCACATTACACTTATCTTGCTTCTCTTGGCCAAATTCCAAATCATGTTTCATGCTTTCAACATATCCATGATGGATAAATACTTATGTGAGAGTTGTTGATTATTTCATTAGTTGGGGCCATGGAATAATATGTGGGAACTATTGATTATTTTATTGGTAGGTTCTCTTGTTGGCCTCCTCTATGGAAAGATATTAAACACATATTTCCTATTGTTGTGATTTATAGGTTTTGTTGGCTGAGTTCATGTTTAGCTTCACAAGTGGTAAGAGTTTATGCTTGGAGGAAAAAATTGGATGTAAAAGAATGGTGGTTGACTTTATTGTTGTGTCTTTGTTTATTTGTGAAATATGAAGAACAATAATAGAACATAGTAACATAATTTAGGCTAGTGGTTTTTGATGTTGTTCAGGGCCACAAGAACACAAAACTAGTTTAATTATGCCTATGATTTGTTATAAGCTAGTTGTTCTTATTATACTTTAGTGCTCCAAGAACAAAAATTACTGCTTGTTTGTGTGTGTTTGTAAGGTTATGTACATGAAAAGGTCAAGTTGTATGATTGATTGTTGAATACATTCCGTACCTAGACCACTTACCTATATAGATGACAAAATTGTAGTACGTTGCATTTTGGCAGATGTAAGTAATCTAATAAAATGATTTAGTATATTGACTATTTTTCAAGGTATGTCATGAATAGACAAGGATTATTAGTAGTCAATAATAAGTATAACAATACATCTTTCATTCACAACATATACTGTGACTATGGGTTTTGACGGGAGAATGCTCCGTGAAGATATTCTCCTATTTTGTTTTGAATGTTAACCCATCTGAAAAATTCGATTGAGTTGTGGCTTGAGATGTCATTATAGATGTAGGTACTCTTATATGGGAATGCCTCTATCTTCCCTGGTCAACTTCGATAGATGTAATCCTGATAAGTTTTGTGTTAAATTTGGGATTCATGAGATTGTGGTTGGGTTTGCTGTCAACATATATATTTTTCACTTCCCTAATGTTATACATGTTGTTTACAACTAATTCGATTGTGAAAGCGCAATGAGACGAGGAGGTGAATTGCGTGCATACGAAGCGATTTGACAAGGATGAACATAATTGTGATGTCGTTGTATGGTTTTCATTTCAACGTCATAGAGGTTGTGTGGTGAACTAACTATTTGATATGAATGCACATTACACTTCTCTTGCTTCTGTTGGCCAAATTCCAAATCAAGTTTCATGCTTTCAGCATATGCACAATGGATAAATACTTACGTGAGGGTTGTTGATTATTTCATTAGTTGGGGCCCTTGTTGGCATTCTTTGTGGAATAATATGTGGGAACTATTGATTGTTGTATTGGTAGGTTCTCTTGTTGGCCTCCTCTGTGGAAGGATATTTAACACATATTTCTTATTGTTTTGATTTGTAGATTTTGTTGCCTGAGTTCATGTTCAACTTCGCAAGTGGGAAGAGTTTATGCTTGGATGACAACATTGGATGTAAAAGATTGGTGATTGACTTTATTGCTATATCTTTACTTATTCGTGAAATATGAAGAACAATAATAGACCATAGTAACATAATTTAAGCTAGTGGTTTTTGATGTTCTTCCGGGACACAAGAACACAAAACTGGTTTAATTATGCCTATGATTTGCTATAAGCTAGTTGTTCTTGTTGTACTTTAGTGCTCCAAGAACAAAATTACTGGTTGTTTGTGTGTGTTTGTAAGGTTATGTACATGAAGAGGTCAAGTTGTATGATTGATTGTTGAATACATTTAGTACCTAGACCACTTACCTATATAGCTGCCAAAATTGTAGTATGCTGCATTTTGGCAGATGTAAATAATCTGATAAAATGATTTAGTATCTTGACTATTTTTCAGGGTATGTCAAGAATCGGCAATCCTACAAATACGTTAATTACGAGCGGAAGAAATTGTATCTTAAATGGATCAAGTGGTAGCTCGAAATTGGTGGTTAAGAAAGGACATTATTTATGAGATCTTAGAGTGGATCGAAGTGTTGATGAAGACTAGAGTAGACAAGATTAAAGTGAAATATGCTTATGTGATTTAGTATTGTTCTTTACAATGTAAACTTTGTAATATAAGCATTAAAGGAAGATGATAAGATTAATATTCGCATTAATAGATTTGATTTGTTGATTTAAAGATTATTGAAGTCTTCTCTCAACCAAAATCTTTAAATTTAAAATTAATTAGATCTCATTTCAATTATATAAATATAAATTATATAAAATAATTTTATGGTATATTATTAAAAAATCTTTCTATATCACATTAAAATATCCACAAAATGCCCAATGTTTAATATATGCCTATGTTTTAAATATCCCAAAAATACCCAATTGTTAATTATAATGCATATGTTAATAATCCACAAAAATAACCCAATATTAATATGTGCATATATTTATAATAAGAAAATAATTATAATAATTATAAAATAATAATTAAATGAATACATGTAAACTATAATTAAATATCTTTTATAATTATTTATTACACTAAAAATAGAGAAACGATCATTTGAATGATAATTGCTCCTTAGCACCAATAAGTGATCTATATCTTTACAAATCAAATTTGTGAAATATTTTTTAAATAAAATTATAATTATAAAAATTCAATAAAAAATTTGAAACTTTAGTTTGTTTTCAATAAAATTTATTATATATATTCAAAAATAAATATAAATTTAAATTTAAATTACATGTTTAATAATAATTTTTTTTTTAAAAAATTACAATTAAATTTATTTGAAAATAAAATTTAAATTTAATATTACAATCTCACTAACTATAATATATATATATGGCCGTGGGGTTTGGTCTAGTGGCAAGCGGATGATTTGCTAAGTCATTCGTGCATAGTGGCAAGCGGATGATTTGCTAAGTCATTCGTGCAGCTATGCAGGTCACGAGTTCAAACCCCAAGAATACCCGAGGGACGTTCAAGGCGGCCTGGGCGGCCCCTCCTAGAGGTTATAGAGGTAGCCGATGGGATTCGACCCCGTGTAACGCGAGTACGATACCACCAACGCGAGTACGATACCACCGCCGTTGCCGATTCCTCTAGTAGGAGAAGAAAAAAAAAATATATATATATATATATATATAAAATAACCTCACTTTTAAAATCCAATATCAATTGAAATAAACTTGAGATAGACTTGAATGGATACCTTATTTTTAATGGAAAAAAACTAGCGATAACGTTCGCAACTATTCACATATATAGGATATGTGGATCCTCTTTACTTAACAATTTTGTCGACTTGCAAGAGAGACATGAATTTTGGAGACTAATGTATATACATGGACATGGATATATACATGAATCGTCGTAAGAATTATTATTTTTTGTATTATATTATTTTTATATATCAATCAAATATAATAATATTAAATTAAATGCCTGGAAAAATAGATAGATTAAAGGATAGGTATTAATCTATCGAAATATTAAAATAATTTTATTTCATGATATAATTTCATATTTTTGAATTTGGGATGTGTAACTAATATATTTTTAAATTTAAAAAATCATAAAAAATTAAGTAATTATTAGTTATTATAAATTATTATTATTAATTAAAAATGAATAGTAAGATATATATATATAATATATATATATATAATATATATATATATAGTATATATATATAAGGAATACGATTTTTAATTATGGAGATTTATTCTTATTTTATGATAGAGGCTTTTAATATCTAAATAGACTTTGTTGCAATACAACATGCCATTACCATGGGCTATCAATACCACATGCCCAAAAAATCATAACTCACTTCATATGGCACTTGCTTTTATGATATTTTTTTTAATTAGTGAATTTGATTGAATGGGAAAAAATGGCATACCTACTTAGAAGATAAATCTCAACCTTTGATTTGTGTATACCATTAAGAATATTGTAGAATATTTCATGGAGGTTAACTCCTTACCATCCACCCAATAATTATTGATAATTAAATTAAAATTATGAAAGCCCTATTAAAAAATAAACACATCTATCAACATAATTTTGATAATATATTCATAATAATTAAATTTAACCTTATTATGATTATATACAATTTATAAATTTATTGTAAAAGTAAATTTTGTAAGAGTTATCCTTGAATCATGAGTTTAAATTCTTCCTTGCATCAAACTCACCAGTTGATGGATAATGCATCAGTTGATAACTTTATCAAAGTCCAATGGTTATTCCTTTTCCCCATAAACCCCTGAATTGTAGTGTGGTGTATGAAAATTACCAACTAGCAAAATATGAAAAGAGTGAAGCTATTAGGTTTCACAAAAAATTCTCACCTCAACTATTCTTTGTAATAGACCAAAACGATTGACAATCACCAGTTGAAAATTCAGTATTGTGACAACCATCCAACATTAAGAAACAAGGTGTGAGCTCTCTAGATGAAGCCTTATTTTATGGAATTTGTGGCAAAATTCACTTGTCTATATCATGCAAAATGAAAAATTCTGACTTTATAATTACTTATTATTTATCCACTCATGTGTCAACCGAATGCATGTGTATGAATAAATCGTTATTTAAAAATATAAAATAGTAATTATTCCTTAACTAAGTTTTTTTTTTTTTTTTTTTTTTGAGTGGGTCCACATTTCTATGTGATTTGAAATTTTTTTTTCTTTCTTTTTCCTCGTTTTTCATGTGCATTAGTAATTACTTTTTTTTTTCCACCCTTTTTTTTGAAAAAGGAACAAGAGATCAACAGTTTACAGTTTATTATAAAACTAAATAAAAAGAGGTTTCGCCCATAAAAGAAGATAAAAAAATCGACTGGATTCGATCGTTGTCATTTTCATATTTCGATCCAAGGAAATATCTAGGCAAATCCACCTAAATTGACCACATCTTGCTAGTTTATTAGCAGGAAACCTAACTCTGAGAGTGTCAAGGAGAATTGACCCCATGAACTCCCATTAGCGAGAAGCTTCAACGATGGGAATTCGACCAATTGAGATAACCTTCTCGGCTAGTGTGCTAGTAATTACTTTGTAGTTAATTCAAATCCCTTTCTTTTCCATTTCATAAACATTTAAAAATGCATTCATTTTTTAATGACGTAAATAAACTATTATGTTTTTCATTTCATGAGATATGTAATAGCCTATATTCTTAATCAATCAATCATATATTTTAACTTTTTCCAAACTCAATAACATATTTTCCATAACATATATTCATTGTAATTGATATCAAGGGTACCATGCTTCTCTATGCCCACCAGTAGTTACATTTCAGTAAGTATCAAGGGTATTCAAGTATGCTCGTCAAACATTTAACTTTCATTAATGGGAAAATTGGTGCAATTGTTGAGATCATGTAAACTCAGCTTTTCACTACATTGTTGAGAGATTAATGGTTGCTCAAGAATAATGATACCACTTTATTACATGCCCCTTAGCTAAACCATACAAGTAGTTCAATACATAGCTGTGAAATTTCCACGAACTACAACAACTCGAAATTTATCTCCTAACTTATGCAATTTATTTCTCTTATGTTAATTATTAACAACAAATATCGAATAACTCACAATGCAATTCTTCACAACATTAAATGCATTGTAGAAAATAAAATAATAAAAGTGAGAAAAAAAAAAGCACAGACACAATAAATATGACACGAACATTTTTGGACTATCGTCCCCAGAAAACCCCGAAGGGAATTCAGTGCAACAGATGAGGGTTTTATATTAACAATTCTTCAACAACTTAAGAGTACAATGATATGTTTGCCTCTCATTGGAAAATCTCTGGAAAATACTCATCTCCACTATAAAAAATAAACTGAAGACTCATTGTTTCCTTCACAAACCAACTCATCCTCTCCCAAGCCACTCACACTTCTTCCTGACACTTGTGCGGCCTACCATAAATGTGCACTGCTAGATCCTGGAAATTCATACAAAATCTAGAATCTTTCTCCCGTAGGTCGTCCTTCCTCCATCACTACCCTTAGCCCACTTGCTCTGCCTTTGGTTGATAGAATAGGCTTTGGCTCACTGAAATGAGCTCCTCTACCACTCACTGTCAAACTTGCTAATTTTTTCAACTGCAATCAAATTCCACCTTGGACAACTCAAATAACCGAGATGATGATTGCATTAGATTCCTGTTTTCGAGAGGACCAAAATTGACCAAAATATCACCTTATTATGACAAGCGAAAGTTGACTTTTGAATTTATTTATTCACCCATTTATATTGGGTTAGGTCGGCCCTAAGCACATGTTAAATTGGATAGCTTAGCTCAACTCCAAGTGGACCCTCATGAAAGCCTATAAATATAAGAGACCTCAAGCTCAATTGGACACATTGATCAAGCTATCTTCTCTTCTCTTATTATCTTGGTTTGCACAGGTCTGTTGGAGGAAATTTCACGCAAGGGTCTAGAATCTTAGGGATGAAGCTCACACTTATCTAGGGTTTACTGATTCCTGAATGCTAGCACAAAACTGGGCATTTTAGTCACTGGATGATGGCACATAATGTTCAAGGCATTGTCCAGAGGGCCCTAAATGCTAACATAAAATCCTATGGGAGCATCCAGGGTTTCAAAGGCAGATCTAGAGGTGTCGATACCCTTCCGCTCGCACATAGTGGTTTTGAGAGTGTCCAGGCTATCCCAGATGCACGCACAATAATTGGAAGAGAGCGTCTGGGGTTTGGAGCATATCTGGTGGGTTGGTCCCCATACGCATGCACAAAATAGTATAGGGAGAATCCACACTACATAGACGTTGGCATATAGTTGATAGAGAGCTTCTAGGATTGTTATAGACGCTTGCACAACTCCTCCTCCATACGTTCAGGACTCAAAGATGATATTTCAGTATCCTGAAGATTTTTCTCAGTGATAATAGTGTTCAACACTGTGACAACAATATTCAACAATTTACTTCAGTCAGTGACAATGCATTACAACCATTAGAATAAGGGTTTTTATTATAAGCATGATTAGATTTGTTTCACGGATATCATAGTTGTTTTGTTGCATAGATAAAGTTATGTATCATTGTAATCTATTTTTCTTAATCATTTGATAACGATCTACAAAGAAGAATATTTGCAAGGGTTTTCCCCATAGTTGGTTTTTCCCTGATCCCATACCAATCCTGGTGTCTCTGTGCGTGCATGCTTGTCTTCTTTTGTTCCTTTATGTTTCGTTGCATCGATGATGATGTTGATGTTGTTCTTTCTATATAATTTCATATGATGATGAATAATGATGTAGATCTCCAAACCCCATCTACTTGTTATTATAATCTTTTGTTGGACAACCAATGACCATGATCACATCTCAATCGATAGATAAGATCATCTTGACTCCATCATTCACTTTTCCAAAAGTCTTTGTAGAAAAATCAATTTCTCTCAATTAATTTAATTTAATTAACTAGTTTTCCTAAGTTAGACTTGGAAATATTTAATTATTGGCTAATTAATTTAATTGAGGTATTTCTAAGGCTTTTCTTGCAAAACCCTTTTTGGATTTTGGAGATCTCATGTTCCTTAGCCTCTTAGACACCATAAAGTCTAGAAAACTTGTATGTTGCTACCCAAAACTAACAAAGCCATACCCTCACAACAATGTGCAACATCTTGGTAAAAGTATCACAAGCTTTTCAACCCGGAACATTGAAAATGAATGCTAATAGATAGAAACATAAATATTATTTCTTCTCTCTTAATAATACTATGTACAACTTCCATACAACCCCATTACCCTCATGTGGATTGATTGGTAAACATATTCTTAATTCATACACACATTAAAATCAATACATCAAATTATATCATAATTACAAATTAAAAAATATGATTAATAACATAAAATATTATAATAACCTGACTCAATTTAGATCACCTAGAATATTGATCCAATCTCGTATTAATTTATACTTATGATTTCCCTAACAATTAACAATTCCTTAAATTAATACATCTAAATAACATATATATTTATTTTAATATTTCATAATTATACTAATCAATACAAATAATTACATCATAAGCCTTATAATTTATTCATTCACAGATATTATATCACATTAAATAAAATTCATTAAAAATTTTATAATTATAACACAGGTTAATAAATTATGTTATATAAAAAAGTTAAATTTAATTGGTCATTTTTCAAATTAAACCAAACAAATAAGACATTCCATTTTGAAATAAAAATT
This sequence comes from Pinus taeda, assembly GCA_000404065.3. NCBI lineage: Eukaryota > Viridiplantae > Streptophyta > Pinopsida > Pinales > Pinaceae > Pinus > Pinus taeda. The sequence goes on along the minus strand of APFE030317693.1, from coordinate 105,249 downwards.
TCAAACAATGTGAAAGCAAAAATATCCATGTTAATATATATGCATAAATAATATAGAAATCAAAATAAACAATATTCAAGAACGATCCAATTGAAGTCATTTTCTCTCTTTTATTTTTAATTAATTAAATAAACATTACTACCTGTAAAGTTAAAATTAACGGTCTACAAATGCATGGGATGCCTATTTTAAAGTTTTGTTTCTCAATCTCTTTAAGATTATTGCCTATGGAAAATGCAATTATCATCTTTAGTTAAAACACTGAGTAATTCATGTGAGACCTATGCTTAATTGATATAGCACATTACATAAAGTTTTAAACTTCGCAATTTTTCTACTTTGATAAGTCACCATATTTATAGATGAGTTATGCATATTTAGAATTCTTAGTTTTATTTTCAATAATAATTTTATTGTTAAAATGTGAAAGGGTTATGGGGTAATTTATGAGGAGTTTTTTTTCTAAAGAAAAAAATGCGAACTTTTTATATAAGATAGATAAAAAGTTACAAGCAGATGCATAGCATTCAGTATGTTGTAGGGACGGACACCACAGCAGCCTCAGAGAAGTAAATTGTCTCCTTTGTACAAAATTGAGAAAAACCAAGGCACTGTTCCTCTGAAAAACGAACAGTTGCTTTACCATTCCGGCAGATCACAAAAAACAGTGCTTTTAAAAAGACAAGCAGAGACGCGCTATCAGGATGAGTTTCGAATTGTGGGTCTCCTCATACAGGAAGCAACCCTCTAAAAAGAAACCAAGATATCCTGGATAAGCGCATAGGTATACAAACATTAACTTGTCCAGAAACAAACTCTGTAACATCGTTTCCACAACAGCTATAAACAATTATGAAAGTACCAAATAAAAACTCTAAACAGTAGATAATTTGGAAATTAAGCATAAGGAGGATGATCCGACACACGAATCTGATCATGAACTTGCTCATTTAAAATCTAAACGCCCATAGCTTGCTGCAGACCATCCTTAGAAAGCCTGGCTGCTGCTTCATTCCGGTCCCTGTAGATATGTTCAATTGAAAACACATTAAAAGAGAGTTTTAAATTCAGGATCTCTTCCAATAGCGGTCTCAACAAGTAATTCTGGCATCTACTTTTACCATTAACCCATTTCACAACATTCAAAGAGTCCCCAAAGATCTGTACTGCGAAGATGTTTATGTGGATAAGCCAACATAGAAGATATTTTAAAGCAGAAAGTTCAGCAAAATTGTTTGATCCAGTTCCAAGGCCCACTGAGGCTTTCAAAGAGTGTGAATTATTTAAATGGATGATTATCCCTACCCCAGCTACGTTATTCTGAGAAGCCTCATCAAAGTAGGTCCAAGGGATCCCAGCTCTGATTTGTTCTTCCCTGCTCTGAGTTGATTTCCTTGACACCTCTGGTTTAGGGATGCTGGACAGTATGGCTGTGCTTTGGATAGCAATAGATTCAGCTGAGGGAGATCTGTCAGGAGTTACTTATTCTTTCTTAAACCATTAATTTTAAAAACTTATTAAAAAAAAAATTATTAGAGTATCTATAAGTATCAAGAGAGATTTAATATTTTAAGATACAAATTTCTTTTAAAGTGAAAAGAGATTTGGTCTCTCTTGATACTTGGTTGATTTGAAACTAAGATCAATGTAGGTTGATTTAATTATTAATTATACTTATAAGAGTAGAGTTTCTACAAGTATCGAGAGAGATCACATCTCTTGAGATACAAATATCTTTTAAAGTGAAATGAGATGTGGTCTCTCATAGCGCTTGGTAGATCTAGAGCTAAGATGAATCTAAACTAGTTTAATTATTAATTGTAATTATTAATTATTATATATATATACCTAACTTTTTTTTTTGACCAAAAAAAAAAAAAACATAATTTTATTCAACTTGAAACAAGGAACAAAATTACATTTTGTAGATGCTTTAAGCATTTGATCATATAAGCCATACAACTTATGAGCAAATAAAAGAGAAACTATGAAATTTACAAATAATATGTTGAAGTTGGGTATGATAAAAATACCCTAACTTCTCCTTTTACCTTTCTTTATTTGTACCTTCCGCCAACCCCTAGGGTTGGGATCAACTGTTACAACTTCCAATTCATTTCTAGTTGTCTATAGGGGGACTTCTTTGTCATAATTGGATCCCTCAGAGGAATGGTTTCTCTTGATTCCCCCATGGATATTTCATTATATGATACATGTTCTTGCTACACTAATGCTTGGGTCATTTCTACTTCGACACCCTTTCGAATATGTGTTGCATTTCCAAATTGAATCACAACTCCCCCTTCTACTTGATTTCCTTGTTGGACTTGAGCGTCCACATTTTTATTTTTCTCCATGATCTCTTCCTCTTCTTCTTCTAAAAGATGAGGACCCAATACCTGCCAACCCTTTGGATTTTGGGCTAGCCCCTGTTTCTTTTTTGAATTCTTTTTGGCCTACGGGCATGAGTTCTATAGGTGTCCAATTTGAAAGAAAATATGACATCTGAATGTTGTGTTCTCATAATCTAATACTTGAGTCCACTAAAAGTTTGTGTACTTAAGTAGGATACAATTAGGTAGGCCTTTGCTCAGGTCTATCTCTATGCATATTATGGAAAAGGTAAAGATGCTTTTTCCTCTTCTTTCAAGGTCCATTTTTTAAAATTTTCCCAGAATATTTCCAATATCCTCTAGGACCTTGTGGTGCTAAAAATGAAGAGGGAGATTAGGTAGTCTCACCCATACCAGTATTGTACTCAGACTACCATGTCTGTAGGATCAAATTCTAGGAACCATGGGGTAATGAAGAGCTTGCTCTACCCTAGAACCATGGTTCTTTATTTAGGGAAAAATCTAGATATTTCTGTGTATCAAATCAAACTACAAAAAATCCTTTGGAGTATAAATATTGATTATAGTTAGGGGACCAATTGGAGAAGACCCATTAGTGTAATGCATCATATTTCAGCGATGAACCATTGAATCTACATATTAAGGCCCTAGATTGGAGAACATAAAAAAATAAATAAAAAAAATTACCTCTTGTATATTGACTTCCATATTTGGTGTTTGTTCCATTTGTTCTACGATGTACGGTCGTGGGTTGTTATAGATCTGATCGGATGGGCTATGAGCCTTCCCTTGCACTACATCCTTTAAAGAACCTGATTCACTAACATCCTTCCCTTTCATTACATCCTTGAAAGAGATAGATCTAATAAGGTTTCTGAAGCATGAAGCTCCACCCCTCAACATCAAGTTTAATATTATACTGGAGTTCATTACAATACCTTAATCTTTTAGCTGAAAGGAATCCTGTAACAATGTCCCCTCATATAGAAAATTTTGAGAAATTGCAGGTATACCAAGGTTGTTTTCAATGTTTTGCTTCATGTTTTCCACTAGATTTGAGCCCCAAATCCTAAATATGGAAGTCTTCCAATTAAAAATTTTCACGAATATATGAAATTTCTCAAAATTGCCTCTCTTTTAGCTGAATTTAGGTACAAGAGACATAAGAGCTCTTTCTGATCTTAATATTTACTTAGATTTTCTCTGATATGGGAGCTTAAGCTAATGAGTATCCTTTGAAGGGATGAATCCCCAATAAAAACCATTCTCTGCAACTCACCTACGCCTAGATCTAGTGAGACTTTATGCATAAAAATTGATAGAACGATGTCCTTCATGTCTAAAAAAGTTGGAAATAAGGGCCCCTTTTATGAGTTGTGTATCCTAAGTCAAAATGGCTATCGTCTTGCGTACACACCCAAGGAAAATAAGGCCCATCACCCCACGTTTCATGGGACACAAGGCTGAGATCTGAGATCTATTCACTGGTACGTCGTATGTGCACACGAGGTTAAAAAAAATCCATCAATCTGCCCTAAAAAACATTTACAAAGTGCTATATATAATTGTAGAAAAGTCATATAAATGATCCCCAAATGTCCAACAACCTCCAGTGATGAGAAGAATGGGACAATTCCCTTTTGACCAAATCCCTCCTCCTTTGAGAAACTCATGTTCATGGCTTGCGACGACGCCTTCCAAAAATCCGTAGAGGGGAGAAACCCTAACTTGTTGCTCTACCTCCATAGTTCTTCGATCTACCTTCAAATTTTTTTTTATTTTATTTTTATTTTTCTTTTTATGTAATTAGACCCAGTTAAAATGTTTTATTGATAATTATAATTTATCAATAATTTTATTTTGATCTAGTCAAAATGTTTATAGAACATTATATTAAGTTACACATTTCTACTATATTAAACTAGAGAGCACCGCAATAACATGTTATCTTTTTCCAAATCCAATACTAAAAAACTTTGCAACAATTTAAACAAAAAAAACAAAAAACTAATTTTAAATTAAACCAAAATAGTAGGAAACCCTAACTTGAAAACAACTCCCCTTATGCATCAATTTAATAAAAGCCACTCGACATCTCTGTAGATTAAAAAAATAAAAATAAAAAATAAAAAAATTCATTTAGAGCAACATTAAACCCATAATCTCTTTACATTATAAAAATAAAAAAATGAATTCAACCTACATCATCCCAAAACATTTTATTCAATTCCTAATATATATATATATTTAATTAGTTCGAAACATCGATCAAAACTTAATAATATAATTTAGTCCGAAAAAAATCTCTCTTATATATATATATATATATATTTCTAAAAATTATATATACCCATCTCTTCAAAATGAATGTACATCACCATCTATCTTAACCTGTAACACTCAGCCTAATTATTGCCATTAATTATAGTTCTGCAAGATCCGAGATAATGAAATAATCCCATTTATCTTTTTAAAATGAATAACGACCCTGTAGACTATTCTCGATAACACCACTCATTCGCCAAATCCAACGATGAGAAAAAGAGGATTTTATTCAAACCTCATATTCTTCTTTTCTTTCAAGTACTTTACATTTTATTTCACATCTTCTTTTAAGTACTTTACTTTTCATTTCATATTCTTCTTTTCTTTTCTTTCAAGTACTATGTACATCTTCCCATGTGTCGAACAACCCATTGTTCGTGACCGACCATTCTCATTTTCAAATCCATGAACAAATGTCAATGTATGATTTTATTTTTAATAAACATATTCCATGCATGATTTCATTTTTAATAATGTTTTATAAACATATTCCAACCATGATTTTGTTTTAATAACATTTGATAAATATATTAAGTGCTCCGCCAACCAATGCATATAAATTAATTTAATAAAAAGAAAAAGCAAAATGCAATGGATAGTAAAACGATAATGTGAATAAAGACCATTCCCTATCTAGGAAATGGGCCATGCATTGTACTACTTTTGAAAAATTCGCATTGTCCTAGGAAAGCAAATGACAAAGCACATATTAGATATGTAATTTAAAGAAAATATGTATATGTAATTTTTGAATTTGAAAATAAGTAATTTTATTTTTATATTTTATTAAAAATATATTATAGTTTAATTATATATATATTTTGAATTTGAAAATAAGTAATTTCATTTAAAAATTATATTATATATTAATTTAAGATTAATTACTAATAAATTTAACATTCTCATACATGTAATTTAATAATTATTAATCAATTTATATTATAAAATTAAATTTATTTAAATTATTTTCACTCGCTTTATTTATATGTATTTCCAAATTTCTTTTGACACAATATTCTCTAACATTAATAATATTGTGTTTTGTTTTTTTACATTAATAATATGTTGTTTGGTTGGAAGGGTTTGATAGCATAACCTCCTTTCCCTATCCAAATTATATTCTAGTTTCTAGAAATGAGTTTTTTATATTATAATAAGTAGAGTTAAGGATTAAATTTAAATGCATTTTAAAGCTTAATGTTTTCATTTTTCATCTACATCATAGTAAAGCTAAGGATTGAATTTAAATGCATTTTGAAGCTTAATGTTTTCATTTTTTATCTACATTATAGTAGAGCTAAGGATTGAATTTAAATGCATTTTGAAGCTCAGTGTTTTCATTTTTCATCTACATTATAGTTATAGTTATAGTTATAAAATGGTATATCTCATCCTATGTTATTGAAAAAGAGTGATTATTTTTTATTTGTAAGAGAAGATAATAATTTTTTACTAGAAATTTGTCGAAATTTAAAAAAAATATAATTCTATTTTTATTTCTTATTTTTTTAGGTTGGGTTAAGCTAATAGATTCTACATCCACTAATGTTGTATTTAAAGAATGATTAAAAAAATTAGACAAAGAATGATTAAAGTAAAAAATAGACAAGGAATCATTATGAAATCCCCTTTATAGGGGATTTTAGTAATTCTTAAACTTAAGGTTTTTCTGAGAATGTTAGCATTTTCTCTAGTAGTGCACAAATAATTGAAATGTTTGATTATTGAGTATCTTTGAGAAAATAGTGATCATTTGAGCATTGTTTGGCTTTAGGTTGTTGACAAGCTTGAAATCCTTTTTTCATCCTATCATTGATCAAATAAGGTTGATAATGGTTGACATCGATTAACCATGGTGGACCATGGTTAGTCATGGTCAACCATAGTCAACCAAAGCCAACCCTTGTCAACTATATTTAAACGTGGACAACCATGGCCAATCATATTCTATCATAGTTAACCATAGATGCCCATAATGAATGACATAATAAATCCTTGTAAACCATAATGTGACCATATTCAATCATAGTCAATCATGGTTAACTATTTTTAACCATGGTCAACAATAGTAAACCATGAACATTGACCAACACAACCACATCATTATAATTAGTTTATATATGCTAATTAACACCATTTTCCACCCTTCAATAACAAATGTATTGATTGATGGATATAAACCACTTTTAATAATGTGGTTGCACTGGTTGACGCCCAACATGTATGGGGAGGATCAGTAAACAATAATTGACTATAATTGACCTTGGTTGACCATATTCAACTATGGTTATCCATTATTGATGAGGGCTTATTATGGTCAACACATGGTTAGTTATGGGTGACTAGGTTGTCCACATTTAAGTATAGTTGACTATGCTTGGCCATGGTTGAGTATAACTCACTATCAAAGACTATAGTTGATTATGCTTGAATATAGCTGTCTATGGTTGACCATTGTTGATGATGGTTCACCATGGTTGAGTATAATTTACCATGTTGGCCCTATTGATCATGTTGAATGTAATTTTCTATGGTTGATCATGGTTGACTATGGTTAACTTATGATTTTCTTGGCTTTATTATGGTTAACATATGAATGACTATGGTTCAATATGATTGACCACATTTGACCATTCTAACTATTATTGACCATGTGTTAACCATGTTTGACTATGCATGACCATGTTTGGACACATTTGATCATGGTTGTCTATGGTTACCTATGGTTGTACATGAAAGGCTATAATTGACTATGGTTAATCATGTTTGACAATATTTGACAATGGAGACCATATTTCCCATGTTAATCATGGTTAATTATAACTTCCCATGGTTTCATATGGTCAACCATGGTTGAGTATGGTTGACTAGGGTAAGCTATGACCAACTATGAAAGATCATGTTGACCATGGGTGAGTATGGTTAACTATGGTTAACTATGTATAACCATAGTTGGTAATGGTTGACCAAGGTGAGTATGTTAAACTATGATTTACCATATTTTCAATGTTGAATATGGTTATAGACTATATATGACCATGGTTGAATATATTTCCCATGAAAGGCTATAGTTGACTATGGTTGACCATGATTGACAATGTTTGACAATGTTTGACAATGGTGTCCATGTTAACCATGGTTGAATATGGTTAACTAAGGTAGACAATGGTTGACTATAGAAGACCATGTTGACCATGGATGACTATGATTGACCTTTGGTCACTATGTATGACCATGGTTGACTATGGTTGACTATGGTTGACCATGGTTAACTATGTTTAAACATGGTTGCCTATAGTTTACTATGGTTGGATTGCATCAAAATGTGACATTGGTGAAGGGTTATGTTTGATTGTGACATTATAATATGTTTGTGACATTATGACATTGGGTTATGTTAATCAAATTGTGATGTATGATTTTTTTCAACACATTGCGATGTCGGGTTATGTTTGTCACATTATGATGTTAGGATATTTTTGTCACATTGTGAAGTTGGGTTATGTATGTCACATTATGAAACCGCGGAATGTTCATCACGTTGTGATGTTGGTATATGCTTGTCACATTATAATTTTATGTTATGTTGGATTGCATCACAATGTGATGCTTGTGAAGGGTTATGTTCCAATGTGATATCATTATATGTTTGTCACATTGTGACATCAGGTTATGCTGGATTGCACCAAAATGTGATGTTGCTGAAGGATTATGTTCAAATGTTATGTCATTATATGTTTGTCACATTGTGACATCAAGTTATTCTAGATTGCACCAAAATGTGATATTGGTGAAGGGTTATGTTCACATGAACCAGGTTGTCCAAGGAAGGAATGGAAATAAAACACGCACGCACACACACAACAACAACAATATAACAAAGAGCATAGAAATACAAAGAAAAACCAAATTCTTAAATAAAATAGTAGATTATTATAGAACACGGAACTAGCTAGAATGGTGGCAGTTATCTTTGAAGAGAGAGAAACATGACACCTACACACATTTGCAAAAGCTATCATAGGAGGCTGAAAGAATGGCCTTTCAACATAAATAAATAACCCTAAAGGTCCAAACCATAACCTTATAAGATGAAGTACCAAAAGGTTTATTGGCCCTTTGGTGGCTAGTTGGTAAATCAACTTCTTAGGGGCATAATTTTTGCATGCAATCTTCATTTGGGGTGCATAATAACTCATTGGAAAGGACTATCTAAGGATTCTAACTTTCAATAGGGGATAAGGCATGCTGCGACAATCCATAGCCCCCCAATTGACAAAAAACATTGTTTATTGCCTGAAAATGACCTCAGAAGTTTGGGACCCAAAAAAATGTAAAAAACCTGCCGAGAAGATAGAGAACCATTGAATCAGTAGAAAAGGTGGCTGAACATTGATATCCACTTGGATCATTGCATGTGACACCAAGATATATTCATCACATAGTGATGTTGTCTTATGTTGGTCACATTGCAATGTCGGGTTATGTTATTCACAATGCAACATTGGGAACGATTCATCACATTGCAATGTTGAGTTATGTTCATCACATTATGACATTTGTGAAGGGTTATGTTTTCTTGCTTCATATTGTACATTTATACTGGTTGATTTATGTTGAATCACTATGTTCATCAATGGTTATGTCACAATGTCACATTTCTTAAGGGCTTCATTAGTTTATAAATTTCCCCAAAACTTAATTCATAGAGTGATGTTTATAATGGTTGACTCATGTTAACCATGGTTTTTTTATTTGGCAATCCTTCAATATGGAAATGGTTGACTATGATTGACTTGCATCACATTGCGACGATCATTGACAATGATGTTGGATTGTAACATCAGGTATGTTCATCACAATGTGATATTGGGTTATTGTAATTCCCCATATTATTATTAAATCATTAATAATAATAACAAGAGATAAATAAATAAATAACAAATAACAAATAAACTGAATGATCATAATAAATAACTAAGCTCAATTATTTTCTTAATAAAAGAAAAAGGGTAAAAATAAGTAGAGTTAAATTTAGGGAAAAACTCAGTTAAGGAAATGTTAAAATTAAAAAATGCATGATGACAAGCAGATCCTGTGTATGGAATTTGTAACAGTCCTGGTTAAAAATCCATGTAAAAATATATATAAGACCACGGTCATGGGACATGTATTCCAAGTTGAATGGTGAGAAAAACATCTTCATGGGTGTTCATTTCGGTTATTATGGCTAAAGGTATTTGGCAAAGGCAATGACAAAGGCTTTGGAAAGGCAAAGTGGCATTTTGGCACATTTATTTATGAAAATAATGGAAATTAGGAGAAAAGGAAGGTGAAAGGTCACAAGTTGCATGTGAGCAGGAAAATGAAGGAAAATAATGGAAAATGAAGAAAATAGAGGCCTCGTTGATAAAAATGCTTCTAAGGATCAGTGGGCAAGCTTGGTCAGTGTAACCTTTTGTCAGTTCAGTTTTGGACCTCTCTCATTATTCTCTCTCTCTCTCTCTCACTCTTGGATGCTTAGAGTTTTCTTGGAGCACTTTGGCATTGGATCAAAAAAGGCAAAGAAGGAAAGAGAAAGGAAGGAACAAGTAAGGAAGAGTAAGATCAAGCAACTACAATAGGATTCTTTGTAGGTATCGATTTGCGTGTATGATTTCCTTACTATATTTGGCATGCATGGTATTGCATGCGATTCTTTGCTATCATGGCATGGGTTTTTCTATGTGTGATAGTTTTTCTAGCCCAAGGGGCTTCACTTAATGAACCTATGACATATCACGTGCGTTCGTGGCACACTACACAATAACCCTAATTTGACTATATATTGGAAAATACCTCTAAAAACCACATTATTTAACCCTATACCAATATGAACCCAATACACCTTCCTAATTTAAAATGCCCCTACTTTCATTAGATATTGTATGTATCAATTTTTTCACTAACATTTTTTACACCCCTTTATATTTTTTCATTAATTTTGAGCTCCATTTTTTTATACCCACCAATATAAAAATCCTTTACCTCCTAATATATGCTCAATATATTTCGTCATTTTTTCCTCAATATATACCCTCAAATATGAATGCACGTGGTATGGTATTGCTCCCATAGTGAAACCCTCGTGTTTTAGCCTAGTCTTGCCATTTCCCAATAACCATGGTGTGATGGGGTTCTCATGTTTTAGTTGAGCTAGATTGTCAGATGGATTTGAAGTTGAGTGAGGTGGATCTCTGAAAGAAAGAACACATGGCCTAGTGATCCCTGAACTAGACTGTAGATTTCGGTAAATCCACTGGCCTAGTGATCCCTGAACCAGATTATGGATTGCAGTAAAGCCACTAGCTTAGTGACCCCTGAACTAGACTGTGGGTTGCAGTAAATCCAAGTATTGTGTGCCTCGATGGGCCTAGGAATCCTCAAACAGTTAATGGCGAGATATATGGTAAAGCCTAGAGGTGGTTGCCCTTGATTAGGCCTAGGAATCCTTTCCAGTGAATGGTGGGATATATGGTAAAGCCTAGAGGGTGGAGTCTCATTCAGGGCCTAGTGATCCAATATGGATTGCAGTAAAGACCAGTGACTGGTGTCTTGGTTATGGCCTAGTGATCCTTAGATCAGATTGTGGATTGCAGTAAAGCATAGAGACTAGGAGATAGGAAAATTCCTCACAGTGTAGGTCGAGAAATATGGTGGCATCCATGCTTGTTTAATGGCTTAGTGATCCAGGATAAATTATGGTAAAGACTAGTTCTATTGATGAGGGTGAGGCGGTGTAGCCTCGGGAAGCCCTGGTTGAGTTTGGTTTTAAGTTCCACATTCATGCTTGGAATATGGCACGAGGGTGGTTGACTGAGAGAAAGATTTGGTTTAGCCAATCTATGGTAAAGTGGTTCGTGGAAGTCCCAAACCTGGTTGGCCTTTGCATCATTAATATGAGGTTATTTCTCCTTGTTATTTCATGAGTATTATACCGATTCATATGCGGATTATATGGTTTTTTTTTCCTTGGTATTTCTGTTGTTATTATGGTGGTTATGAACATGTATTATGACAATGGCTATGTATGCCTCTCATCATGTTTTTACTTGTACATGAATGAAAAATGTATCTATGGCCTAATAGATGAAATTTCAACTAATGTGATAAGGAAACAATGCCTCATAGTGAATCTCAGATAAGTATGAGACCCCTATGCTTAGCTCTGTTGTTAAGACCTGTAGATTTCATATTTATGATATGTTTGACAAAATGCCTTTCATGGATTGTAGGGGTCCGGACTAGTACTTGTTAATGTTTTTGCAAACGTATCATTTTTCTGTTGTGTAAATTCATTTCTGAAGGTGTCATTGAGTTCTGGGCAGTGACCTGGGCTTTGAACATGAAAAAGTGGCACAAATCCTAGAGTCGCAGGCACAACATTAGGGAAACAAGTCCCCAGAATCTCCCTTGACCTTGCTATGGGAGCTTCTAGAGCCTCCCAGATGCATCCTTGTCCATATCAAGGAAGCTTCGAGGGGTTGATGCACTAAAACTTTAGTTGGTCTCAGGGGATGGTTCCCTGAGTGGTTGGGATGGCCTCTGGGAGTCCTGTTGCTAATGTGGAAGGTTTATGTGATGTGTTTCCATTGATTCCACTTCCTTAAGGTGACATAGGAGGTTGAATCCATTTATAGTGGCCTCTCATCACATATTTACCCCGGTTGGTTGGTTACTTGGGTAGATGTGGGATGAGGGTGTTACAGAGTGGTATTGGAGCGATTTTCCCTCTCTTTGGTTTATATTTGATACCACAAAGTGGTATCAGAGTGGGTTCCATTCTCTTTGGGGAATGTCTGGGTTATGTTCCCTTTGGGTGTTATTGGATACCACAAAGTGGTATCATAGTAGGTTTCATTCTGTTTGGGTGGTATCTGGTTTCCGTTCTTTTTGGGTGAAATATGATACCACAGAGTGGTATTTGAGCATGGTTCAACCCTTGGACTAGATGGGAGGAATGTGTTTGTCATGCATGCATGTCAGTTGCATGTGTTATTTATGTTTGTGGACTCTTTTCTTATTGTGTGTGCATGGTGGTGGTCATTGTTGTCGTTGTGTCACCATGTGGAAGTTGATGATGTTGTTGTTTGGATGCCTTAGTCATGAATGCATGTTAGTTGTATATGCATTTTTTATGCTTGTCAGTGTCTATATGTTGTTATGCATGCATTATTATGGTCATGGTTTCCATGCATGAGGTCGTTGTAGGCATTTAAAGTCATCATGATGTTGTTGGTATGTTATGATGTTGATGTGTTAACTGAGGTGAAGCTGGAGATGCAAATGATTAGAGTGAGGTTGTGAAACTAGATTTTAAGGTAAGAAAAGATCGTCATACAAGTTTGTATGGTGGGTATGTAGGGATGTTAGTTAATGGATTGTTATATGCATTAGGTTTATAGACATGTTTTTCATTTTATTGTCGTTGTGGTTACATGCATGGTAGATGCTAGTGAATCAGTGTGGTCAGATAGTCATGAATGATAGTAACTTGTTGTTGTTGTTTTATGTTAGTTAACTTGATGATTTGTTATATGTTAACTTATTGTTGTTATATGTTAGTTAACTTGATGATTAGGGTTATTGCAACTAAGATCTTGATGTTATATGTATCATGCTAAATTGGATTGGGCTATGTAGATGGTTAGGGTTATGACATTCATATATGAGTTAATATATTTGTGATATTGTGTTGTACTAATCTAGGTTGAATTTAGATAGGTGATTGTTATGCATGAATGATAGTTATTTATGAGTTTATAATGTGAACATGTTAGCTAGTTACTATTATGGATATCATGACCTTATTTATGGTTGAGTTTATATGTTGTGAAGCTATATCATGCTAATCTAGCTTGATTGTGTAGACAAGATAGCCTCCCTTGAGATACATTAAGATATGAGTTTTCTTATATTGTATATTTGGTGTTTAAGTTTTTTGTGTCTACTATGTCATCTAGTTGATTTATCTAACATGGTACATTTCTAGTTTGTTTGAATGCTTCATTAATTACATGACATGGGTATGTGTCTGTAAGATTGCATGAAGAAATGATATTGTTTTAAGATGGTCGTATTAACACATATGTGTTGAAACAACTGATATGTACTTGCGTGTAACATTATGTATTATGACCGATGAATGTGAGTTGAATATGGATTATGACATGATTGTTAGTCTTGGTAAAGGTTGATTTCAAATTAGTAGATATGTTGCCTAATCTTTGGAACATGTGTTCGACATGTGTGAACAGTTGTAGGAAACATGATTGGTATTAGCATGAAAAGGTAATATTTGATGTGTTTATATAACTAACAATCGGGTGATCTGACAGTATATAGTAAGACTCAATTGTAACAAGGTAAATGGAAAAAGAAAGGAATTGGGAAAGAATTCCTTTTAGTATGTTTGGAAACCACAAGTCCAAATGAATGAGTGCTTTGCATACAAGAAGTCTTCTTAACCTTGATTCTGTTTGACATTATGTGGATACTTGTTATATTCCTGAACATGTATTTGGCAGGTATATCAGCTAGTTTCTGATTGTAGTTGGATTTGTCAAGGAATTGGAGTCCCTTGAGAGATGGTATGGATGTGTTCGGTTACAAGGCAACGTGCTTGGCACAACAAGATAAGGTAACTACTGTATTGTTATGTTTATTTATGCACTGATAGTTATGTATTTATGGCAGTGTGATGCAGGGAGTTGCATGACAAGAGAGGTTTCCATGAAATCTTAAAGAAGGCTCTGGTTGAGATTTCACTTGGAGGCATTGGGAACCATGGGGATTGAGTCATGTTGTTTGTTTTTTGTCTTGTGCTTTTGGTCTTTTGTGATTTGTTCAGCTTGATTTGCAATTTTCTTTTATGTCTAGTATATGGACATACCACTTTGTCTGTGGTGTTGTATTGTTATTGGTTTTCATGGTTTACTTCTTGTTTTTTTCTTGTTCTTGCATTTTATGTTTGAGAGTCTTGGAAATTGGTTGGGAAAAGAGGAGAGTTAGTGGAGCTCAAGGAGAGTTGAATGAAACCCATCAGGTAAATGAGACTCAGTTGAAGCTCAATGCATGAGTAAAGGGAAGTTGAAGGAAATAATATGATAGCCAGTTGGATTGGTTTGGTCCATTGGGATAATGGATGGTGGCAAGATAGTCATGAGAAAGGTAACAACAAAGGTAAAGTAAATGGACTTGAGGTAATATATGCCTTGGCTAGCTTGGGAACTGTTGTTCTCAATGTTGTGCATGTTGTGCATGAATAAAGGAAGTTCTCTTAACGTTGACCTTGAGATCTAGTAATTATGTTGTGATCATGATTGCTTTATGCTAATATTTATATGCATATATGTATGTATGTACGTTGTTATCTGACAGGCTCATCATGGATCATGATTGTTTTTATGCTTATGTTTATATGTATATATGTATGTATGTATGTCGTTGTTTGATAGGATCATGATTGTTTAATGCTAATATTTATATGTATATATATGTATGTATGTATGTATGTATGTATGTCACTATCTAACAGGGTTGTCAAAGATCATTCTTGTGGTGGAATGATTGCTTACATAGGTGAATTACATGAAGAGGTTTCTGGTTTATGAGTTGATATTTTGTGATTATATTATGTCTATGTTATGGACATGCTATACTAAGGGATGCATAAGAAAAATGAGAGCATTATGGTCCGCGACATGCTAGGATAAGAATGGACAATGAAGAGACACTGGAAGAAAGGTTGCTTGGTAGAGACAACGTGGTTTTGGATGTCCAATGCTACTGTTTTGTATATGTTGTGCATATTGTATATTTAGTGATTGTACTTATGGTGTTGAGTGTTTGTTGTATATATGGTGTTGTGTGTATATTTCATATGTAGTGCTGAGTATAGATGGTGCTATGTACATGTTGGATATGCAGTGCTGTGTACATATCGTGATGTGCGCATGTTGGATATGCGGTGTTGTGTGCATGTTGGATATGTGTTCTTGTGTACATATGATGCTATGTACATATGGTGTTGTGTGCATGAATGTACATGTGGTGCTTTGTGCACGTGGTGATGTGTACATGTCGTACATGTGGTGTTGTGTGCAAGTGGTGTTGTGTCTAGGTCATTCATGTGTCGTTGTGTACATGTTGTGCATGTGGTGTTGTGTATAGGTGTTATTGTGTATGCATTGCACATGTGGTGCAATATACGTATGGCGTTGTGTACACGTTGTACATGTGGTGTCATGTACATGTGATGTTGTGCACACTTTCTAAAAGTGGTGATGTGTATAGGTGGTACTGTCTACATGTTGTACATATTGTACTGGGGTACATGTGGTTTTGTGTGCATGTCATACATGCTGTGTTGCGGGCATGCAATACTATGTATGTGCATTGTGTAGTCGTTGTATCATGACATGTGTATTTGTGTGTTGTACTCTATGTACATATATGTATTGTGTTGTACATAAGGTGTAAGTGTATGTATTGTGTGGTGGTGTACAACAGATGTAGGCATATGTATTGTGTTGTGTTGTACACTGGGTGTAGGTGTATGTGTTATATGTCATGTGTAGGTGCATGTATTACATGGTGTTATATTATGTGCGTGGTTGTGTGTGTTTGATGCACACTAGGTGTATTTGCACATGTTTGAGGAGAAGGCACTGGGTGTTTTTCGGGTGTGGAAACCGATCTAGAGTGAATACGGAATAAGGAAAGAGGTAGAAGCAAAGGACCGATTGAAGGGTAAGTATCACTATGTCATTCAATTTTATTATGCATGTGATTTATGATTTTGGTCTATGATGATTACATGTGATCTATGATCCTAGCTTATGATGATTGCATGTGATTCATGATTTTGATGTATGATGGTTGTGTTTTGAGCTAACCTGATGTGATATATTTATACATAATGATTTGATCAAAGATGCTAGGTTGACTTGTTGTGACAAGAAGTAAACAATATTGCAAATGTACCTATTAACGAGTTGCCAATGAGATATGATGTGAATTTATTTCAATTTATTTTAAATATAATGGAAATTATGTGCCTGGTACAGGAAAGCATGGGAAATGTCTGGTTGGGTGGTTAAAACTGATTGCAAGAATTAGTAGAAGTAGTGAAAGAAATTGAAATAGGTAGAAGTATGATGGTAAATCACTTCAAGAGCAGGGCCATTGTGGGACATTGGTACCCAATAGTGTCCATTGATTTCCATGAGCACGCTATGACCAGTATGATCCTTTTGAGGCAGGTATATGCCTTGGTTGTTTGGCCTTTTGAGGCGAGGAAGCCTTGCCAAGGGATGGATCGCCCAGGATAAGGGATGTTGTGGAACTTGGAAGGCGAGTGACTGCACAAAAGGGGTGACCAAATTGCCTGAGGGACTATGTAGTATTGAAGGGAAGGATGGGGATCAATTTTTTATGGTCATTAGCATTGCCAGATGGAATCAGATGCATATTGGGAGTGCACCCTGGAATAATGAGTTGGTAACTGTTTGCTGAGAGGACAAGTGGCACAATATTGTAGCATTGGACATTGGATGAAGCTTTGAATTTGTCAGTGGATTCTAGACTTCCTGGGAAGGAAGTGAATCCTAGCATTAATTTTGAGGGTGGAGGTGTAAGCCTCTAGATTCCCTTGTTGCTAATGCAGGCATCATATACTTTTATTTGCTGGTTTAACAAATGTGCATATGTGTATATGTGGTTATTGTAAATACCATAATGAGCTTTGTTATAAAGCTCCAGTAAACGATATGTTTGTCATGTTTCAATAGTGCTCATTGTAAATACTACAATGAGCTAAGCTATAAAGCTCCGTGGGAAGTATGTTCGGTTGTAGCAGTCTTGTTGGTTATAGGTGTCATTAAACATCGAGGATGGTGTTCCCCCAAGGGGGAGGGTTCTGTAACATGCCTTGTCAAAAATCCATGTAAAAAATATATAATACCACAATCATGGGACACATATTCCAAGTTGAATGGTGGGAAAAACATCCTAGTGGGTGTTCATTTCAGTTATTATGGATGAAGGAATTTGACAAAGGAAATGGCAAAGGCTTTGGAAAGGCAAAGTGACATTTTGGCACATTTATTTATGAAAATAATGGAAATTAGGAGAAAAGGAAGGTGAAAGGTCACAGGTTGCATGGGAGGAGGAAAATGAAGGAAAATAATGGAAAATTAAGAAAATAGAGGCCTCATTGATAAAAGACTTATGAGGATCAATGGGCAGGCTTGGTTAGTGTAACCCTTTTTTAGTTCAGTTTTGGAGCTCTCTCATTATTCTCTCTCTCGCTCTCTCACTCTTGGAAACTTAGAGTTTTCTTGGAGCACTTTGGCATTGTATCAAGAAAGACAAATAAGGGAAGAGGAAGGAAGGAGAAAGCAAGGAAGAGGAGGATCAAACAACTACAACAAGATTCTTTGTAGGTATTGATTTGCATGCCTGATTTCCTTGCTATATTTGGCATGCATGGTATTGCATGTTGTTCTTTGCTGTCATGGCATGGGTTTTGCTAGGTGTGATAGTGTTTTCAACCTAGACTCTCCATTATCGGATGTCCATGGTGTGATGGGGTTCTCATGTTTTTGTTAAGATGGATTCCTAGATGGATTAGAAGCTGAGTGAGGTAGATCTCCAAAAGAAATAACACATGGTGTAGTGATCCCTAAACCAAACTATGGAT
Organism: Pinus taeda; assembly: GCA_000404065.3. Taxonomy (NCBI): domain Eukaryota; kingdom Viridiplantae; phylum Streptophyta; class Pinopsida; order Pinales; family Pinaceae; genus Pinus; species Pinus taeda. The sequence goes on along the minus strand of APFE030317693.1, from coordinate 86,829 downwards.
TGTGATAAAGCCACTGGTCTAGTGATCCCTGAATGAGACTATGGATTGTGGTAAAGCCACTAGCATAGTGACCCCTGAAACAGACTGTGGGTTGCGGTAAATCCAGGTATTGTGTGCCTCAGTGGGCCTAGGAATCCTTGACTAGTTAATGGTAGGATATATGGTAAAGCCTAGAGGTGGTTACCCTTGATTAGGCCTAGGAATCCTTGTCGGTGAATTACAGAGTATACGATAAATATTAGAGGGTGGAGTCTTGGTTAGGGCCTAGTGATCTAGTGTGGATTGCAGTAAATCCCATAGATTGGTGTCTCAATTATGGCCTAGTGATACTTGGATAATTGTGGTTTGCAATAAATTCTATAGACTAGGACGCAGGAAAATTCCTCAGTGGAGAAATCTAGTGGCATCCATGCTTTTTTTATGGCCTAGTGATCCGAGATGGATTATGGTAAAGCCTGGCTCTATTGATGAGGGTGAGGTGGTGTGGCCTCGAGAAGCCCTGGTTGAGTTTGGTTTTAAGTCCCACATTCATGCTTGGAATATGGCATGAGGGTGATTGGCTGAAAGAAAGATTTAGGCCAGCTAATCTATGGTTGGGTGGTTCATGGAAGTCCCAAAAATGGTTGGCCTTTGCACCATTAATATGATGTTATTTTTCCTTTTTTATTTCATCAGTATTATACCAATTCATATGTGGATTATATGGTTGTTGTTTCCTTGGTATTTCTATTGTTATTATGCTGGTTATAAACAAGTATTATGACAGTGGCTATGTATGGCTCTCATCATTTTTTTACTTGTAAATGAATGAAAAATGTATCTATTGTGTAATATATGAAATTGCAACTAATGTGATAAGGAAACAATGTCTCATAGAGAATCTCAAATAAGCATGAGATCCCTATGCTCAGCTATGCTGTTAAGACCCGTAGATTTCATATTTGTGATATGTTTGACAAAATGTGTGTCATGGCTAGTACGGGTCCAGTCTAGTCCTTGTTATTTTTTTTGCAAATGTATCATTGCTATTTTGTGTAAATTCATTTTTGAAGGTGTCATTGAGTTCTGGGTAGTGACTTGGGCTCTGGGCCTAAAAAAGTGGCACAAACCTCAGAGTCGCAGGCACAACACTGGGGAAAAAAGTCCCCGAAGCTCCCTTTCCCTTGTTGTGGGAGCTTCTGGAGCCTCCCAGACGCACCCTTGTCCATATCAAGGGGGCGTCTAGGGGTTTGATCCACTAAAACTTTAGTTGGTCTCAAGGGTTGGTTACCTGAGTGGTTGGGATGGCTCGTGTGAGTTCTGTTACTGATGTGGAAGGTTTGTGTGGTGTGTTTCCATTGATTCCACTTCCTTAGTGTGACTTAGGAGGTTGAATTCCATGATTGTGTCCTCTCGTCACATATTTACCTTCGTTGGCCGGTTACATAGGTAGATGTGGGATGAGGGTGTTACCAAATTTTTTCCTTCCATTTTTGGACAAAGAATTTCTATTTAATGGATGAGGAGAAGGATGTAAAACATTATTTTCCTAGATAATTATTGGTAAACAAGGATTATACACCAGAAGATTTAGTTGATTGAGGGCTTAAAGGTGGATTGGTATCCAATGGTTCTCTATTCACAACATTGTTAATAAGTTGATTTCTTCATCTCACTAGTAAGTTTCATAATATTAACTACTCATTTAAGATATGCAATTGGAATTAATGAATCTTTATTTTATCCGTCAAGGTTGTGAATTTAAATATATTTAATAATGAACTTTGGGTGTTAAATATGATATTAGAGTGATGTTTAAATCCTCAACCCTATGGATTTTTGGCCCACCATGCTTCCAATTAGTTTATTGATGTTGGCCTTCATTTATTAGTGGAATTCCCTAGTTGGGTTGATCAAAATCCATTACCCAGTAGGAAAACTATACCATTAACATAACTCCATGTTTTTGCAGGATTAATAGTATTTGGAATTCTTCATGGATTACAACCCTAAAAAAATTCTACCCTTTACCTATGCTCATGTGAATAAATGGCATGATACCAATTTCTACAAATGAAAATCAAAGGAAATTAAGAAACTATGTATCACTTACATAACCTCATTTACCAAAAGTTACAACATGGTGAGCATAGTGATAGACACACATATTGTTAGAGAAGAATGACTATATTGATATGTCAACCCTCAACAATGATCACACATAGAATTGACACATGCCTTTTGTTATTCAAGTTGTCCTCCCTAAATTCATAATTGTATAGAAAGCTAAAAAAGGTTCATTCTTATATATTATATATATATATATATATATATATATATATAATATATATATATATATTATATATATATATATAATATATATCTATATATATATATATATATATTGGGAAAATAGGTATGCATAACTAAATGATTAACATTAAAATATATTTGGATTCACTTTCACGATATGATAAATTATTAAAGGTTTGACAATTTATAGTAGCATACACTACAATTCATGACTACAAACACAATTTTATAATGGTCTGCTCACCAAACACCTCAAAGGAATTCACCGAATTACAAATAGCTCAATTGATTTTAAAAAGGTATGTGTGTGTGTGTGTGTGTGAATTCAAAGAAGATTGTCAATTGAGCTTATCTTGAGTGGTTGGGGTGAATGATTATTATCCTTCCCACCTAGATTTGATTCCCACAAGTGACATGTTGAGCTCATGGTTTTATGTAAATGTATATGAGAGTCAAAGGGGAATTTGTTGTTTATAAGCTTAAAATTTTTGGGAATGTTACTTTGTAAAAGGATAAAGAGTTTTTATGATACATTCTCACATTTACTTTTTACTATGATTTATGGTCTTGTATGGATAATAATTTATAGTTGTGAACTAAGCTATGGTTAAGATGACATGGTAGTTTATAAAGAAGAATAACTTTTCACGATTTTAGAACTATGATGGATTAAAGGAAGATCTCCTCTTGCTCCATTTGAGATGACATTTTAGGTTAGAAAATTTATATGTTATGATGTTTGTCCATCTTAGTTTTTGTTTCATATATTTGGAAAGAAAGATAATAGATGAGGTATCTCTTCAAGAGGATGGGAAAGACTCTCTTTGAAAAAAGTTATTGAATGGTAGTAATGACATTTATCTTCTAGAATATCATATGAGTCTCATTGAATTATCAAATACTTTATTTTGACTTATCTTACAAATCAAAAGGGGGAAAATATAATGAAAGTTGGAAAATTTAAAGAAGAACATTGAAATAGGCCAATGATGAAGGAAAAATAAGTTTTTGAAGTAGCCTTATATGTTATGGAAGTTATTGAATGGTGGTAAGTGACACTTCTTTATCTTCTATAATAACATAAGATTCTCCTTGAATTATAAAATACTATATTTCGACTTATCTTATAAATCAAAAGGGGGAAAATATAATTAAAGTTAGGAATTTGAAGAAAATCATTGAAATAGGCCAAGGATGAAGGAAAAATGAGTTTTAGAAGTAGCCTTATTATGTTATGGATATATTTGGTAGTTTCATCATAGGTTATGTTTCTTTGCCAATGTAAATTGAAGTAGGTACAATAATATTCATGTAAAAGAACACACTCTATATAGTGAATATGGCAAAGTTAATTCATTTTTAAACTTAAATAGAAAATCCATCATAATGTCTATCTCACTTACATACCTTGTATATATACCAAAAATTTATAGTTTTTTTCATGAACTTGGAAATAACAAAAAATTCATAGTGGAATAAAGACATAAGCTGCATCTTTCAATGTTCCATAACATAATGATGGTTTAGGCAAGGTGGTACATTGGATATAAAACCTTGTGTTTTTATTTTATTTATGATTTTTTTATTGTCAATTGTTAATTGAATGTAATGATGTTATTGAGAATATATAATATGGATTTATGATTATTGTCAGAAATATGAATACCCTGTTGGTCGACCTTTCTCCAAGGACATCACCTCTTAAACATGGGAAGAATGGTTATTTTTTATGTTCATTAGGAAATCTCAAAACTCATAAAATGAACCTAATGGTTTCAAAACACTTGATAGGAAGTGAGATAGAAGATGGAGAAATAAGGACATGGACACGGGTTTTAAGAATAGAAGGAAATATCTAAGTTGATCCCTAATATTAGTGGTGATATTTCACTAAATTTATCAGGGGTGGAATGCTAAAGGAATAACTTACAAACATTCTAATGACATTAACAAATGGCAGCCTTGTAACTATGACTGACTTATAATGATGAGATGAACACAAACTAATGTTTGAGGTGAGTGAATGGAAGTTTCACAAACAAGTGTAGGAAATCGACAAGAAGCAATAGTCTATCCTAGAACACGATGAAATATTTTGGAATAATCAATGATGAAATAACCTGACACTTTTATGATATCTTATGAATGAATAAAACTATGGTAAATGGTTGTAGAATCATAATGGAATATAGTAAGGACCACTATAAGGTATAAATAATTATGAAGTTAAATGATCATGATAATGATGAACGCCATTTGAAGGAGTCATAGGAAGTACGGTAACATTAGATTAAAGAGGTACTAAATTGATGGGTTCCTATAGGATGGGAATGAAGAAGGCCAATTTGAAATAGTGAAGTTTTTACAAATTGAAAAAGGGAAACACCTAACCATAAAGGAAATAGTCTCCTAGTTAGTTAAGATTAGTGATAGTTGAGAAAGGTGCCTAATTGAATCACTATAACATGGAATTATTAATATTGGAGTATTTAACCAAAGCTCGTACAAATCCCTTAATGGATAGCATGGTAGTGTTAGGTGAAGTATGGAATGTAGTGAATCCCAGGGAAAATTTATGTAACAATAATTAAAGGGGTCACTTTCTCAAATGGAAACCTCTCTTAAGAATATAGACTAAGTGGATTGAGCAACATGAATGATGACTAGGGATAACTGGTAAGGGTCATAGTGATGACCCATATAATTGTAAGGTGTCAAGATAAGAAATTATGAACTAAAAACACTTGTAACCACCCAAGCATAGACTAGGAAAAAGGTGTAAGGGTTTAAATGATAAAGGATAACAATGTTTTACCTTTTTGAAAAAGGAATAGACTATGTATACTAATGAGAAAACACCTAGCATGAAGTGTAATAAGGAAATTTGCTAGAAATTCTATAATGATACCTTAAGAAGGATTATACACAAACTAATAAAAGAAGTGAGGTGTTGACTTAAGGGGGCTTGACCCAGGTTCAAAGTTGTTTGTGCTAACTAATAAAACCCTAACTGCTGGCCCTTTTGGCTACAACTTGCATAACGCAGGTTGTAGTCTCACTCGAAGCAGCATTGGGGGATGTTAGAACCAGGTTTCTTCATCCAGAGATGATGTGATAAGTGGTCTTAAGCCATTGTGGCCCAGATATGCCTTTGCGCAGATCGATAACCTTCTATGGCTCGCTATTGCAACTCTAGGAAAATAGCTTCTAGTCCTTCGCGAAGGTCTACGATAAGACTTTAGGGACTCCAAAGAAGAAACTTGTCCACTTTTGCACACTAATTAATAACCCTAGATCTACCTTCACACAAATCTATCCAATTCATCAGAAATCATAACAGAATCAACCCTTATTTTCATGAATATAGATAATTATTCAAGTCATGCATAAATATTAAGAGTCAATAGATTCGTGTAGCAATTACTCATTATTCCATGAAAAACATATCATTGAGCGAGATAACATAACATGAACATAATTAAGAATAATACTTAAAGACAAGGTGTTTCTCCAAAATCAATGTTTATTAAGTTTCAACGTTCAATTACAGACTTCTCCACCCTACGCACTTAGCTGTAGTGGTTCGTGCTCTCAGTTGCAGGAGCCTTCCCTTTTCGCCTAAGTACAGGAAGTAGAGCCTTCCTACCTTAGCACTTTCCCAAATAATATCTATCTTGACCTAGTTACTTTTCTACTATCTTTTAGACTTGCAATGACTCAACTATATATAGCTTTTTTCAATACAATACAATGGCCTGCGGCCTATGGGTGAGTCTCAAAACTGACCTATCACTTACCCAAACAAGGAGCTAAAGCCCCTTTGACTCTTATCTAGTTGTGCGCTCCACATCCACATTTTTCAAAGACTTTACATCCTTTACAAAACTTTTACAAAATTTGGTTAATATAACCCCTAAACTGACCCTGGGGACCCTATCCCAACAGGCTCCCAACCTAAATATGGTGACTCACCCTCGATTCACTCGGTTGGTGCCTCAATCTTGCTCTGGAGGCCACCTAGCTCAACCTACAATGTTTCTATGTCAGAAGAGCTCTGTATCGCAACCTACTGCACTTCTTCGACCAATTTCTCTATCATTAGGCCTTCCACTACTAGGCGTATCATCCTATGAGTTTTTTACAGTATGCTTATCTTTTCCTAGAGTGATAGAGTAAGTTAAGATGCTTCCACTATCCATAGTTGTAATCTGGCCTTGATAAGGGCCTCTTTCCAATGTAGCTCTTCCCTTTGTGATTGGAATTGCTTGACTTCCTACAATCGCACGAGGTGTTGGGTTGGCACCAAAGTGCACGCAGTCACTCAGACTTCATCATACTTGCGTTGTGTCTCCTTGATATCTGTGTTAAGCCGCCGCAAGTTAGGGTCCTCCTATAAGTTCGTCCAAATCTCCATGGACTGATCAAACATCATCGCGTAGTGTGTGACTGTGGTATCCAATGTGTCCATATTTTCTTTGATCGCTGCTCTAAATTGCTCTTGGACCTCTAGCAGAGTGGTTGGCTGCAACTTCAGCTGCAACTATGCAATATTCATTTGAAAATCGAAGGTAAATTTGGTTATTTCATCCTTTGATGCACGAACTACAACAACTAATTTTCTGGCTTTTGTTGTAGCTACAACATCCTCTGGGATGTTCAATTCTAGAACTAACTTGCATGCTTAGTCTATGGCTATCTCCAGGCTCTGACTTCGTGTTTGAAGCTCCTCCTTTTCTTTCAGTGCCTGAGCTTTCTCCATGAACATCTGCTCATTATTTACCTTAAATTCACTTATGATTGCAAGGGCTTGCTGCTCTCTGATCCTTAGCTTGTCTGAAACCTCCTGACGCTGCACATGGAGGGTCTGAAGCGACAATATGACCAAGTTCACCCCCATGTCCTTAATTGTGCTCAACACAGTGCGATCTTCTTCAAATTCCGTGTGGATTGATCCTTTTGGTAAAGGTATGAGTCTGAGGTCCAGATTCCGCTCCACCTATGCTACTATCCCGCTCCCTTTCGCCAGGCTCGCTTGCACCCTGCTCACTTTCCCAACACTCCCTTGAATATTTCTGGTATAGATCTGTAGCTCGTGCAGATATTTTTGGACGCTCCCTAGCATCTGCATGTATTGTTGTTCAAACTGCTGCCACAAATCTGTTGTGGTATCTCTGACCTTGTCTTCGATCTCATCAAGATCCCCTTCTGTAAGGAACATTGGGTTGATGCACGTTTTCTCGTCGGATTTATGCTTCTTTCATGGCCTAACAATCATCTCCTTTCCAAGATTCTTCAATGTGAAGGGAGTACTCTACTCCTCTCCACTACCTCCTTCATATCTTGATAGTTCCTGCTCATCTGTATGCTAGGAAACCGATTCTTCGACTTCCTCTGTACTAGTGCGTTTTGCCTTGGCATGCTCCTTCGCAACGCGCTCTTCTTCCTCATACGCCTTAGCATCAACTTATTTCTTCTTCTACTTTTCCAGAGCTTGCGCTGCCTTCTATGCTGCATCTTTATGCATCTACAAAGTGGTCGATTGCACAACAGAGATCTTAGCACCTCACTGGCACCTGCACCAAGTTTTGTGGGTTCATGCCACTCCGGTTGCCAACTTGCCACAATATCCTATACATCTGTCATTGAGACAAAGTATCGCAGCTTGTTCCGTGTAAGCTTAGGGTCCTTCGATGCCCTAATTGATATATTGTGGAAATCGGCCTTGATCTCCACGAAGGCCCTTAATTGTTCATACAAATTTGAGGACAGCTGTGGCCACTGACTGATGAATGTCCTAAGATCCATCTCCATTAAGATCCAGAAACTATTCAACTCCTTGATCCTCTCTAGATCCTTTGTCGACCACAGCAAAGAAAACTTCACTGCCTCTGGTAAATCTTCCGGTTGCAGGGGAAACTGACTGTCCTTCGACAATCTCCATGTTACTAATACAATTGATAACAAGAGCCATGTATAATGGAATGGTTTTCTGTCCTCTTGAGCTTCACAACAGTTCATGAGAAACACCTTGCACAAATACTTTGCCTAGTTATATTGAAATCCTTTCATGCATTGTGCAGCTAATGATGTCATTGGCACTGAAACTTTGTTTGCATGACATTAGAAAATAGAATATCTGAGCAACTTCTTTACGAGACAAAATTTTGCCTTCATCTTGTCTGCCAATTCCTTTTCTCCACTTTTCCCTCCAAACTACTTGGCAGAGTCTGCCCCTTTCTAGGGCAGCTTTGTTATCTGATGAATGAGCATATCAATGATCAGTATGGGTTTCCCCAGCCATAGGAACCCATCATGCTCCAACGCAAGCAACTGGTTCACACACACCGTGTTGATTATTGATATGTGAAAATGGAGCGCGCAGAGCATGTGCATCAACTCGGCTTGCTCAACATCTCTGACCCATTTCATGGGTTCCAACCACATAACCCCGGTCTCTTCGTAGTAGATCTTCTTCATATATTTTCTAGTGGCCAAATGAGGGAATCTTTCATGGTCCGTGAGATCCCAATCCTCCGTCTTCAGCACTGGAATGCACACTAAGTTTGTACCTTCAAATTCAACCTGTTCTAGTAATAGGTGTGTCGAGACTGTAAACTTCCCGGAATCAAGGTCTTTTGTCAATTTAGTCATCCCTTTCCGTGAAGGGAGATACTCCGGGAGCCATGTGATAGGTTCGAACTCCTCTGCATCCAATTCCTTCACGCCTTAGAATTATTCTTCCTCCAAATCCAGAAATTTCTCTGGTTGTACCCTTCTCCTTTTGTCAAACCTCCAGATTCTTCCTCGTTGGCTGTCTCACCAGCATGGGTTTCTTTTGCTTCTCTTTTGCGGCTAATTGCTTCGGCTTAGGCAACCTTACCATAGTAGGTAGAATGAGCATAACTTCCATAGACACAACCTCATGTCCTTCGGCTTGAGAAGCAACGACTTCTAAACTAACCGAAGCGACATCTTGGCAAGAATGATCTTCTGGTTCCACTCAAGTAAGGCTGAAAATATTGGGCTAGAAGTTATGTCCTTCAAAAAACGATGACTCATAAACTCAAGACAACACAGTTCACAGATAATTGTCAAATGGAAAAGTGTTCTTCAACAGACCAACCTGTCCATTTATAGGAGGTTTTGAATTCAAATCTGACCATTCCCTCTAATTTCTAACCATAAATGTGTCTTTGGTGGCAGATCTTCAAAGATTTTCACTATAAATGGTGCCTACCATATCATTTTAATTAAATTTTTGTGATCAAATCATGAATAGTAACTCCAACGGTACTTTTGGACCCATCTGTGTGGTACCATCCTCCATGGCGCAACTCATCCAACACAACTTCACCTGTCACAGTCCTGTCTTCCATTGCGTAACCTCCCCACTATGTTTTTCTCCTCATCGGGTAGCATAGTTTATAGTCCCGCAATCCCTTGTAGTTGCTTAGATTACTAAGACTGTCTTGCTACCATATAGTCATTGCACAGGGTGGGATCCCCTGTGTATAACTTCAACCTACTTCCATTCACTTTCGCAGGGAATGGTTCCTGATTTAGCTTCGCGAACTGAACTGCACCACCATCCATGATCTCCTTAACAACATATGGTCCTAACCAGTGCATTTGAAATTTCTCTGGAAATTTCATGAACTTGATATCATATCGCAGCATTAAATCATCTATCTTAATAGTGCGCAACTTAATATTCTTATCGTGCCATGATTTCTTGCATTTCTTTTGCACTTGTTGGTGAAATCCTGCAAGAAAGCAGTCCTCTTCCAACTCCATCAGCTGCGCGAGCCACTCCTCCAAGGTCTCACGATCCACCATCTCTGTCAAAGATGTAATACATAAACTTGGCACAATATACTCCATGGGCATCACTTCTTCAATTCCATAAACCAACCTAAATGGTGTTTGGCCTGTAAAATTCTTGCAGGTCATCCTATATGCCCATAACACGGTTGGGACGTGCACATCCCAGTCATTCCTCTACACATTGCAGACCTTTGTTAATGCATTCTCCAAAATTTTATTAATTGCTTCCACCATTCCATTCGCCTATAGGTGATAGGGCATGCTCTTTTGATGATACACCTGGAATTCTTCAAGCATCACACTGATCGTTTCATTCAAGAAGTGTGTACCCCTATCACTCATAAATATCTTCGAGCATCCAAATTGCGTTAAGATATATTCAAACAAAAACTTTGTAGCCATGGTAGTTGTACAATCTTTTATTGGATGCGATTCTGCCAATTTGGTTAAATACTCAGTTGCATTAATGATATACCACACGCCTATCTTCTTTCTTGGTGGTTGTATTGGAACTATAAAATAAATGGCCCATTTATCAAAAACCTACAATGAAACCTGAGGATTTAAAGGAAACTCATCCCTTCGTGAAGGCTTCCCTGTCCTTTGGTAAGAATCGCACCCCTTGTAGTATGCCTTAGAGTCCTTATGTAATGTCGGCCACCATAACCTGGTGCGCAAAATCTTCTGTGTGGTCGCTTTCCCTGCATAGTGACCACCTACCACTCCTCCATGTGCTTCAACTAGGATACTAACATGTTAAAACTTGGGAACATACCTTCACAGTATCTCATATGTTCCCATTTTATACAAATGACCCACAATCACTGAAAATACGCAGCGCAGACTACTAACTCCTTATTTTTCTGGGTAGAATAGCCTTTCAGAGCTGTACCTGTTGTTAAAACCTGAATGATATCCACGATGCACACCGCAAAGAGCTATGCATTCGACAGTCCTTCCTCCAAATTATTTGGTTTTTCACCGGTGTTAATTCTTGACATATGGTCAGGTCCTGCATTCAACCTTCCAAGCTTCACAATCACTTCAAAATCATATTCTTGAAACAACAGTAACCATCGACATATTCCCCCCCAACACAGGCCTATTGACCAGGTATTTTAGCACAGAGTGATCTGTATACATTTTAAAGTGTCCACTCAACAAATAATGTCTAAACTTTTGTAGCATGTAGACTATTGCTAGCCCTTCGCACTATGTAGTGGATTAATTCTTCTCAGCCTTGGATAGCTTTATGCTTGCGAAGGCCATCAGATGATCAATCTCTCCTTCACCTGCTTGTGCTAATACTGCTCCTAGGCAATGCAAGAGGCATCTACATGCACATGGAATTCCTTTTTCTAGTATGGAAATACCAGAATAGGAACAGTCACCATCTTTTCCTTCAAGACATCCAAACTGCATTGACAGTATTCATCCCAACAAAACATCACATCTTTCTTCAATAGTTTCTCCATTGGCGAGTTTATCTGAGCATATTCCTTGATAAACTGCCTGTAATACATAGTGTGCCCCAAGGTTGCACGCACCTATTTGACATTCCTAGGAGCTTCCAAATTCACAATTACAACGATCTTCACAGGGTCCACCATCAATCCCTTCTTACATACAACGTAGCTGAGAAAAATCCCAAAGGGCACACAAAATATGCACTTTTTTAAGTTCAGCATGATTTGATACCTTCGACATGTATCCGTCATATGGCGTAGACTCACAACATGATGCTTCACCAATCCAAACACAGTCCAATCATCAAAATACATCTACAGGAATTTATGAATAAACTCTTTACACCGCGATCACAACTCGGGAAAATATTGCAGGCACATTATTCAATTCGAATGGAATTAATGTATATTGAAAGCAGCCCCATTCCATCGCGAAGATTGTATTGCTTTGATCTTCCAGCATGATCTTTACTTGATGATATCCCAAAAATCCATCAGTGAATGAATAAGCCTCCTATCCACCTACATTTTCTAATACTTCGTCAGTAAATGGTGTTGGAAACAGATCATGCATGCATGCATCATTTAGATTTCTCAGATCTACGCATATTCGGATCTGGCCTTTCTATTTCTTCTCTTAGACCACCATTGGGCTTACCCAATCAGATTCCTTTACTAGTTCAATAATAACAACATCCAACATCTTTTCCAGTTCTTGGTGCACCTTCTCTTTATATTTTGGATTTAGTCGATAAGGCCTCTGCTTAACAAGCTTCACATTTTCCTTCAACATGATCTTCATAACACCTAAATCTATGATGATCCCTTTCAAATCTAAAAACTTCATTTTGAATAAATCTGGGTACTCGCGCAGCAGCTCAACTACCTTATTGACCATATATTCATCCCAATAGTCGCCTATCTTTGCGAACTTAGGTTCTGCTTGAGACCCAATGTTTACTTGTCGATTTTTCAAAGGTTCTAATATATTCGGGTTTGCCACCTTCGGTCCTTCAACTTTTTTGTCCTTCTGCCTCTAGTATAGTAATATTTCATGGATCTTCTTCTTCTTCAGTAGTCACATTGTAACACTCTAGCACATGGTGCAACTGCGTACTCCAATCCGGCTAGGCCCATTCTACCGGTTCCTTCAGTGTTCTGAATATAATCATTTTTATCTATTGGAGTGTTTCATTAATGCCCTCAAATCCATCCTCAAAGCTAAAAGTTAATATAAAACTTTCCCTTAATATGTCCCATTCAGCTGTTCCATGGCGAAGCTCCATTTCCAGATACCAGTTCATTGGAATTGTATCTAAGGTATGATAGAAAATATGCACCCATTCTGGTTGTGGCTATGTTCCCCAAGCCTTACTCCATCATTCCAAATGATCACATGGATCATCCTTTCCACTGTATTTTTATGTTATCCAAGTATTAGCATATCCAAACATCAACCTCATCATCCTTCGGTATTCCTTCCATCCAAGAAAGTTCTCCCTTGTACGTACCCCACCAACGGGCAGGAGTAGCATGCAACGCCAACTCTAGTGCCTGGAAGATATGTTATTCTGGTACATCCCTTTCAAATTCATCCAAAAACAACTCCACATTAGTCAAACCATCATAATGCGAAAGTTTCCTTACCTCCGTCGAGACACACCACAATGGTTTGGTCATCATATTTCATCAGAGCATAGATACTTCATGCAACCGATTCTGCCAGTGTTCAAACTCTTCATCCGACTCTGAAGTGTAGGAGCTATCTCTATCCCATGCAATTCATCCATCAGCCGTAGCATTGATCCAATCCTCATCTTGTGCTGTTATTTTGTATATCTGATCCAGATCATCATCACTTTCTACATAATCGTGAACAGGTTCAGTATAACACACTCCTTCTATAGGGTCTAGTGGTACTAAAACCCTGAGTGAATTCTTTTCAAATGTCATCTTTTGCTTCTTCAAGTTGATTACCTTATTCATATTAATAGCCAAGTCAATTCCTAGTAGTGTGAGGTATGGGTTACTATCATCCAGTATTTCATTGACCTTAAAGTCAGCCAGAACACTCACACCTTCAATGTCCACTGTTACACCATATAAGATTCCCATCAAAATAATCTTTTGTTGATTTTCCATGTGCAGCTAAATAGGATACCACTACAGCGTAGGTCTCACCATCCTTTCCCATGTCTGCTTAGGTAGGACATTCACATCAGATCCTAGATCCAAGATTACTTGGTCCATTTCGTATTCACCTATCTGCGCAGTCAACCTCATCTCGCGCCCCGTTTGATTTTTATGCTTAGCACTATTTCTCATGGTGCACTGTTCAGCATGGGTTTTTTCTTTATTCACACACTTGTCAATTAACCCTTGAAATCCTTCTGCTGCTTTCTGATTGTGCAGTAACTTCATACAAGTCTTCAAAAAAGTAGCTAGTAATGAAGGATCTACCTCTTGTGTCACACTAGTCTCTGGTATTTTCTCCTGACTTCCTGTTGTGGCCGGCAACAACACCCCCTTCTTATTTAGTTTTATTACTAATACTAAATAATTGGGGACCCTTTATCAAAAAATTTTAAAAAATAAATTAGTACTTCTATTCCTTTTTTGAATAAATCTTACTATCATAAACTTAGGAGAATACCCGCAAAAACTCCAAAAGGACTTAAATTTTATGATAAGTTCAAACAAAACCATTCTCTCAATAATAAAGCGTCACATCGCAAAAAAGGTAATGGATAACATCCTATAGGTAAACTCCTAAGATTGTGAAATCGCGATGCAAGATCGCATACTGAAGAAACTCATCGCATTGTAGTTTTCATATGCCTTAAGTATCACTTAAAGTGAAATACCTCAAGCCGCCGATATGCGATGACACATCTCGCAAATCGCATTTCGTAGAAACATATGGTAATATATGATTGTCAAATGCAATGGATTAGCGATATTGCGATCTGCGATATTGTAAAGCAAATCGCAAAATCTCTTTATCGCGGATTTGCAGGGCTTGTCATTCAAAAAGTTTTTCCATAATCCAATGCCAAGTTATGTGCATTAATGTTAATTTAATGAGTTAGTTGATGATCATTAATGATAGAAGGTTTTGATGTGATCGAAGGGTCATTTCACGTAGGGTGATATATTTTATTATGATTTCGGCATTTAAAGCTTTCCCGTCACCTTATTTCTTATCATTACTCTTTTCTTATTTGTAAATTGTAGGAGCAAAAAGCAGAAAGGTATATGCAACAATGTTCAGAATATAATGGGAAAAAAGGGAAAAGCTCCAATTTCTGAAGACAAAGACATGATGCCCTTATACACAGACACCACATGTAACAAAGACGCTGGCATCACTACCTGGGAAGGCATGTACAATCTACTTGAGGAAGAAAACCATAGAGTAATGGAAGTTATAGTGATTACAGACTCACGCGGGTCATCTGAGGCGTCAATTACAGAATTAGCATGTTCACTTTTGCACCGGATAGCGACGAGACCCAAGATTCTTCAATACAAGGATATGGTCAAATGGGTATTGGATAGTGCTGAGATAATAAATAGAAAGTTTAAGACTCAGAGCTAAGGAATCATTGGGTCGTTCACTCCACAAAAATTAATGTTTATATATCCTCTAACAAAAACGCGCAAGAGGTGAAAAATATCGCTAGGGAAGCCTGGATCAAAAAACGGAGGTAGTTTCCGATGTGCTAATCACGCATCGCCGGGAAAAACCACTTGAGAAGGAAAGCCTCTGATCACTCAGTTTCCTGTAAGCCTGGAAAATTGTAGGAAAAAGTGCTAAAGACTAAAGGCAAAACCCGAGTTATAAAAACCAGTGGTATTTATCAGAGATATCCTTAAAGTGGTATGTAAATATCGGATCTTTTTGCACGACATCTACAGAAAAGCTGGAAGGAAAAGGCTAAAGAAAGAGCAGATTCTATCAAGAGTTTAACCAAGTTGAATTGGGATTCTTAGTGGTGATACTTGGTAAAACCACACAGTCAATGCATGACTCTCAAGTACCTCATTAATTCTGCTGAGAAGATGGCGCCAACACTTGCCAATTATGTTTTCGTAGGGCAACTTAAGTTGTAGGTCAGCCAACCAACTCTCCTCAAGCCGATGCTAAATGCTTGTGACCACAGAGAATAGATACTTAGATAGTTAATTGCCAGATTTAGTTTTAGATTCAGTTTTAGTTTTAGTTTTGCTTTATTTTTGCCTTAGATGAGGACGATCATTTAAACCTCCTCCTATATTTTTGTAATAAACTATTTTTAGATTTAGCTAGTAGTATTTCAACCCTTCTTATGCATTTAGAGAGGGGTCCAGAAATTTGTCAAAAACGTTTCCTCAAAACATGCACTTCTGCACCCTCCGAGGAGGTTTTGATGAATGAATGGAACAAGATTTATTGATATCTGTGTTTAATATCTGCTACTGAAATTGCACTTTTGTACTCTTAGTAGATGTTGAATTAAGAGGAGATAAATCATTATTGTTGAAGCTCATGAGTAGAACTTGTTATCAATGGTACTTTTATCTCTTAATGATTTATGCTTATGTGTTAAGGTGATATTTATGTTCAGTTATTTATATATGAATGTTTGAATTGTTGAGTTATCATTTGGAACTTCTGTATGATGATAGCTATTCTATTTATGCTTAATATATGAGTGACTTATTATGTGATATGATTTACACAATTGTTTTGGCTAAATTTTTATATGAAACGGTTTATCTTTATTGAATTCTTTTCTCATAGCGATTGAATGATCTTTATTACCAATTACTGTTAGAAATTATTTTCGATCGCATAATTGAAAGATTAAATCCCGGGTTAGTTTTAGAACTAGATATTTCTATTCATTAGAATACAATTGCATGTTGTTAAAATAGATTTAGAATAAAAGCATTTTATTTAGAAATTATTAGAAAGGAAATATCAATTCTCAACATAGACACACACACAAATTGGGAAACTGGTCCCATTATCCCCAGTCGGACCCACCATCCCAAACGGAAAAGGAGCTGCTTTCAAGGTCCGGACCGGGTGGGTATCCCCCTTGTTGTAGACCTGATTTTTGGGGCTTCAACATATTTGGGGCTAGAAGGAGGGCCCGAAATTTGAATGGAAAGTAAACCTAAATCTAAATACCATTTTGAGAGTAAATCATCCTCAACATCTCCCTCGACTTCTCCATCACATTTAGAAGCTTTAAGTCTTGAGCAAGAAGTCGATAAAACAACAACCACTACCACAAACTCGAACATTTCAGAGAAATCTACTATTGAACCTCATGAAGTTGAATCATTGATCCAAAAACTTCAGCGATTTTCTATATCACCCCAAAAATTTGAGAAATATCAAGGTAGTGTGACTTCACAATATAACCCTTCTCATCCTCTTACCAGATTGCAGAGTGAAAATTTTGGTATCTAACCAACTTAATTACCTCTACCTAAAAGGAAAAGACCAAGGAAATCACCTAAAGGCCCTGATAGTGAGACTCTTTCGTCATCATCGTCCATCTCCACCTCTCCACCGCGAAGTCAACCATCCACCCCTCCACTTCAAATTATTGTCCACCAGACCACTGGAACTTCATCAGCTCCTTCTCAATCATCTGGAACTGTAATATCCTCATCTTCCCAACCACAAGGAACATCTTTTGCACTTTCTTCTGTTATTAGTTCAACGATGGCCGAGACCCCATGGAATAACCCAGGGGCAGTCTTAATGCCTATGCCCTTGACTCAAATACCAGCCCATCCTAAAAATTGGCTACCTAAGTTTAATCCTGAAACAGACATACTAGCAGAAGAACACATAAACAACTTTATGTTATTTATAAATCTCAATGGAGTTACTAATGAAGACGCTGTTGTCCGACTCTTTCCTTACAGTTTACAAGGAGTAGCTGGATCATGGTATTTTTCATTACCATCTGGATCTATCACTAGTTGGGATATTTTCCAAGAGCAATTCTTGACTAAGTTCGGCAATGACAGGTCTACTATGACACTGATCAATGACCTGTCTAATCTTAGGACTGAATCAAGGGAACCTATCAAAGATTTTAATTCACATTTCAATAAAATTTGAATAAAATTCCTACCGCTTCCAAGCCTAGAAAAGAAGTTCGAAGTGAATGGTACATATTTGCTCTACCATCAAACATAGCAATCTTCGTTGATAGGGCTGCCAAAACAACTTTAGCTGAAAATATGAAGGAAGCAATAGCGGTAGATAAACGTATCATAGCCTTACAAAATAAAAACGCTGTTGATGAACGAAAATCTAAGAAGGTCACTTTTAAAGAAGATCCCAAGAAAAAACAATCAAAAGACCCTTTTGATTTAGAAGGATTGTAGAATTTTTTGAAAACCATGTCTAATGAAATGGTTGACATTAAGAAACAAGTGGCATAGACTTCTTCAAAAAAGCCTTACAGGCCTTATAGGAAAAATCCTTCAACTGATTCTAAGCCTCCCAATGCTATTACAAATGTAGAATAAGAAGAAGAAGAAGAAGAGGAAGTTTCTAATGAGGAGCCTACTGATGAAGAAGAAGTTGTAGAAGTACAGGGAATGTGGGACTTCATCCTCCCAGATGAAGAGGATTAAGAGGCATCACCAATCAGTACCAAAAGTAGAAATCAACTTGATCCTCCACAACCTACTGCTAAATAGAAGAGCGCAAGCTCACTGTCCAAAGATAAAGTTGCAGGTAAGAAAATGTCACCCAAAGCGACTCAAACAAGCCCAGTCCAAATAGATTCACCAACTCCATCTAAAACATTGATTGTTTTTGATGATATGGAGTATAATATCATAGAAGCCATGAAAAAGACTAGGGCTAACATTACTTTTTACGAACTGAATAAGTTAAAACATCAAAAAAAGCTACTTTTGAAATAGTTACATGCAATAATTGTTGCACCTCTACCTGCCACTGTAATCTCGCAATCTTCTCACGAGATGTGAAGGCCTCCAACTAATGTGACTAATAAAGTTGATCCAAACGATATCTCTTTAATTGGAGGAAGGTCAACATCTCATACTCCCCCATTTCTTCTTACTTATGAAGTTTTCAGTAAAAACTTGCATAATTGTTTAGTAGATTCAGGAGCTTCATCTAATATCTTACCTAAATCAATATGTGCAAAGTTGAACGCTCAACCTCAAAAATATGCAGTATGCACAGTTCAGCTGGAACGGTCGCAAGTTGAAGTTATCAGTGAACTTAATTAGGTTACCATAAGGTTGTCATCTAATCCAAAGGTATGTCAAGTTATTGATATTTTAGCTGCAGACATTCCAGAATTCTATGGCTTAATTCTTAGTAGAGATTGGTTTGAAAAGCTTCATGGATATTTTGCAACCAATTGGTCGCATATGTGGCTCCCTTATAATGATAAACCGAATCAGATAAAGGTTGAGCGAGAAAGACATAAAAAATACATAGTAACAAAATTGGAAGGATAAAATGAACCGGTAGCATACAACAACAATATAATTGGAAACTATTTTGTTGACTCTTTCTTAGGAAATTTTAATGCTCATACTTCGCCTTACTTAGAACATTATGTTTTGTCTCAAGTAGAAAACTTTTCTCAAACAGATAATTCTAAATGTGTTAATTTTATAGATAGTCCTGTAAATAAATATTTATTTTGGAAGTTATTTTTTGACGGTTCTAAGTCTAACGATGGAGCAGGAGCAGGATGCGTATTGGTCAGTCCAGAGGGAAATAAAAATATGCTAACTTGTATACTCGAGTTCAATTGCACCAATAGCACTACAGAATACAAAGCATTAGTCCAATGATTATACAAGGCAATCAGATTAGATATCAAGTATCTACAAGTCTTTGGAGATTCTGAAATTGTTATTAGACAGGTACGAAATACTATACATTGTATATCAGGTCATTTAAAGCATTATCAATATTTAGTACAATATCTGACTGAACATTTTATAGCATTCAATATTTCATCAATTCCCAGACTCCAAAATGCTAGTGTTGACCTCTTGGCAAACGTAGCTTCCAAGCTCATTCCCTCAGAAGACTATAGCCCTTACAGATTCTCAATCGAATTAATATTTAGACCCTCGATTCCTGATAATATTACCAATTGGAGAATTTTCAACGATGATCCTAATATTGTAAGCTTCCTCACATCAGAAGGATCTTACACTAATCAGATAATTGATGAGGACCAACATGACAAACAGTTGCAACAAGATAGCACTAATAATGCTATGCCAAAATTAGTAGTCAAGTTGGAAGACCTATATGATTTGAAAGACCGATTCAAAAGATCTACCAATTCAAGACTTCAAAGTTCAACTATGAACTTGGAATTAGTAAATCTAGGAACTGATACCAAGCTGCAGAATATCAATCTAGGTCTTGGCCTAGCCCCCGAAGAAATAATAGCATATGTTCGTCTCCTGAAACAATACAAAAGTGTCTTTGCTTGGAACTATGATGACCTTAAGACTTACGACACTTCTATCATTCAGCATACTATCCCAATGATAAACGATGAAAAACCTGTCCAGCAAAAGTTGAGAAAGATCCATCCTAATCTGGGAAGACGGATTAAGTCTGAGCTCAATAAATTATTGAAAGCCAAAATTATTTTTCTCGTTTGACATTCTAGATGGGTTTCCAATTCGGTTCCCGTTAGAAAGAAAAATGGAGACATTAGAATTTGCTTTGACTTTCGAAACCTTAACAAAGCCTGCCAAAAGGATAATTTTCCCCTGCCTCCCATGGAGCAAATATTGCCAGCAGTTGTAGGATTAGAATTAATGTCCTTTTTGGATGGTTTCTTCGTCTACAACCAAGTTTTGGTCCATCCCAACGATCAATTAAAGACCACATTCAAAACCAAATGGGATACTTATGCATATCAAAAGATTCCTTTTGGTCTGATCAACACTGGCACCACATTTCAAAGGGCCATGGACATCACATTTAAGGGATTAGCAAACAAATCAGTAGTAATCTACTTGGATAATATAACTGTATATTCTAAAAAACGTGGTAATCATCTCAACGACTTAAAGTAGATATTCCAACGTTGCCAAAGGTATGGGATTTCACTTAATCCAAAAAAGTCCTCTTTTGCATTAAGTGAAGGAAAACTTCTTGGATTTATAGTGTCAAAATCTGGAATCCATATTGATCCCAATAGAATCAAGGAGATTTCCGAAATACCCTTGCCTCACAACAAGAAAGCTATGCAGTCCTTCCTTGGCCAAATTAGTTTTATTAAGATATTTGTTTCGGATTTCTCAAGGATCGTATCTCCCTTACAAGCAATGACTAAAAAGAATTCAATCTTCAAATCGGGCCAAGAGGAATATGAAGCATTCAATATGATTAAACAAGTGATTGTAAATGCCCCATCTTTAGCAACTCCAAATTTCTCCGATCCTTTCATTTTGTACACATTTGCCTCTGATAGATCATATATTGCAACACTCACTCAAGCAAATCAAGACAAGGCGGAAGCCCCAATTGCCTTTTTCAGTTCAAATCTATAAGGGGCCGAATTAAATTATTCTGACGTCGAGAAACAGGCTTATGTAGTTTTCAAAACAATCAAACAATTCAGACCCTTCCTACTTAAAACCCATACAAAAATCATAGTATCGTTTCCAGCGGTAAGAAATCTCTTAGTATGGAGAGACATGGGTGAGAAAAGAGCCACTTAGGTTACTGCCTTACAAGAATACGACGCTGAAATTAAACCAACAAATAGTGTAAAAGATTAAGGCTTTTGGAAAATGTCGGCTGGAGCATCGCTTATTTCCTAAATACCGTCTTCAGAAGTACAAATGTATCAGGTAAGCCTAAAGGATATTGAATCATTATATGATGATATCATATTTTATCTAAAGAACGGATATGCTCCTTCAAACCTAGATTATACAAAGAAAAGAGCCCTAAGATTGAAGGCTAAGCAATATCAACTCGTGAACGATGTGCTTTTTAGGATGAATTATGATTCTGTTCTCCTTCGATGTCTCGAGAAATCTGAAGCTGAAAAGGTGTTGCAGGAACTCCATGATGGACCAGCAGGTGGACATTATGCTGAAGATGCTACAGAACGTAAAATCTTGCACAGGGTACTATTGGCCTACACTATTCAAAGACGCACATAGCTACGTAAGAAAATGTCAAGTTTGTCAAACTGTTGCTGGAAGACAAAAGAAACCGTTGTTGCCTTTGCAACTAGTCAATATCGATAAACCCTTTGATCAATGAGGATTGGATATAATAAGTGAGATCATTCCTCACTCTTCTAAATAGCATAGGTATATCCTTACAACTACATATTATTTTACTAAATGGGTAGAAGTAGTTCCTATCAAGACAGCTAATGCCCAACACATCATTGATTTCATAGATCAGTTCATAATCACCAGGTTTAGTTTACCCTCTGCTTTAATGTTTGATAATGCGTTGTATTTTTCTGGCAATGCTATGACTGAATTTGCGCTCAAAATAGGTTTTAAACTTAAATACTCTACCAATTATTACCCTCAGGGAAACGGGTTAGCTGAATTAACAAATAAAAACTTGATCAGAATCATTAAGTGAACCATCAACCAATATCATAAGAATTGGCACAAATCTTTGATGTATGCTCTATGGGCAGACCAAATAATGCAGAAAGCCTCCATTGGCACTTC
Organism: Pinus taeda; assembly: GCA_000404065.3. Classification (NCBI taxonomy): domain Eukaryota; kingdom Viridiplantae; phylum Streptophyta; class Pinopsida; order Pinales; family Pinaceae; genus Pinus; species Pinus taeda. The sequence continues at coordinate 64,519 of APFE030317693.1, read as the reverse complement.
TCCCTTTAATTTAGTTTATGGGAAAGAAGTGGTCCTTCCAACTCATCTAGAAATTCCCTATTTGGCCTTAGTCTAATTTATTGACGAAACACCAACTTCTTCCTTATAACTAAGGCAGCTACAAATCCTTAAGCTAGAAGAGCAACGAGAACATGCTAAAATAACTCATGCTCATCACCAAGCATTAGTAAAAGCTTCTTTTAATTCAAACATGGTATCTAGAAAGGAATTTCAGATTGGAGATCTAGTTTTAAAACGGAACAAGGCTCACGAAGAAAAAGGCAAACACACGAAGTTCCAACTAATGTGGCTTAGCCCCTTCCAAATTGCGGAAATCATAGGTCCATCTACTTTTATATTATAGGATCTAACAAGAAAAAGAGAATCTTTACCTGTTAACGGGCAGATCCTCAAAACATACTTTCCATAGGAGATCATCCTTCTATTTTTGTAAATTAGCTTTTTCTTTATTTTGATAATAAAACCAGTTGTAAATGGTTGCATTTGGAATTCATGAAAAAGACAAGTGTTTCTTCTAGATTTTGTTTTTTGCTTGTATAAATAGAACTGATTTGGAAAATTAGTCATTATTATTGAAAGATACAATCAAAGGCTATAAGCCTAAAAATGATACTAGTTTCAACGTTGCAAATTTTGATAAAAAGAAACCTTTAGTGAGATTTTTTTTTTACCAGTGAAATGAAAAGCATCAATAACAAAACAAAGATTATCTATAGAAAAGCTCTTTCCAAAAACTCTACTATTGTCGTCTAGAGCTATTCTTAAGGAAACAATGACTTCCTCCCCACCTAGAAAATTACGAGTTTCAAGGAATAATTCAGTGATACACTTTAAACTTAAATAATAAGAGGTCTCATTACGAGCTGACTTATCATGATCATAGATATTATAGCTTGCTGACTTTGTCAAAACTACATACCACAATAGGGAAATGACTCAAGATTGTTGCAATCAAAAGACAAGGGGTCTCATCACGATCCAACTTGTTCAACAAAGTTATAAGTCAAGTGAGTGGCACTGTCATAATTTGGCTACCAAACCAAGACATTGTTCTTTAAGAAATAAAAGAAAATAAAAGAAATAAGTGTGAATATGGATTTCTCTTTGAAAATTGTATATTTCTCCAAGTAGGATACATGATCATTGCTAGGTAACAGGTAACCCTGTTGAGGCTATAAACGCATCTTGGCAGCAGAGGCTCTACCTATGACAAATGAGCATATTTAAAACTTATTTACAAATAACACTTTGTTTTTATCTTTGCAAACCAAGTAGTGGCTGATGTAAATACAATGACTAGCTCTAGGAAGTAAATAATCAAAGTTAGCATAGAAGAAACAAACTATCATTAACAACTGAAAGCATGGTGTACTTTATCTTTCTATGATAAACTTTGTTTTTCCAAAAAACCCTTCTATCTTAGAAGTCTAGTTAATTCAAAAGAAAATCGTAGATAACTAGTTCTTCCAAGTGAATTGCCAATTGTTGTGGCCAGCAACAACCCTCCCTTCTTATTTAGTTTTATTACTAATACTAAATAAGTGAGGACCCTTTATCAAAAAAATTTAAAAAATAAATTAGTACTTCTATTCCTTTTTTGAATAAATATTACTATCATAAACTTAGGAGAATACCCGTAAAAAATCCAAAAGGACTTAAGTTTTATGATAAGTTCGAACAAAACCTTTCTCTCAATAATAAAGCGTCGCATTGCAAAAAAGGTAATGGATAACATCCTATAGACAAACTCCTAAGATTGTGAAATTGCAATGCAAGATTGCATACTGAAGAAACTAATCGCATCATAGTTTTCATATGCCTTAAGTATCACTTAAAGTGAAATACCTCAAGCTGCCGATATGCGATGACGCGTCTCGCAAATCGCATTTTGCAGAAACATATAGTAATAGATGATTTTCAAACGCAACGGATTAGCGATATTACGATCTGCGATATTGCAAAGCAAATCACAAAGTCACTTTATCGCAGATTTGCAGGGCTTGTCGTTCAAAAAGTTTGTCCATAATCCAATGCCAAGTTATGCGCATTAATGTTAATTTAATGAGCTAGTTGATGATCATTAATGAAAGAAGGTTTTGATGTGATCAAAGGGTCATTTCACATAGGGTGATATATTTTATTATGATTTTGGAATTTAAAGCTTTCCCGTCACCTTATTTCTTATCATTACTCTTTTCTTATTTGTAAATTGCAGGAGTGAAAAGCAGAAAGGTATACGCAGCAGTGTTCAGAATATAATGGGAAAAAAGGGAAAAGCTCCAATTTCTGAAGACAAAGACATGATGCCCTTATGCACAGACACCACCTGTAACAGAGACACCAACATCACTACCTGAGAAGGCATGTACAGTTTACTTGAGGAAGAAAATCCTAGAGTAATGGAGGTTACAACAACTGCAGACTCACGCGGGTTGTCTAAGGTGTCAATTACAAAACTAGCATGTTCATTTTGCATTGGATAGCAGCGAGACCCAAGATTCTTCCATACACGAACATGGTCAAATGGGTATTGGATAGTGCTAAGATAACAGACAGATAGTTTAAGACTCAGAGCCAAGGACTCATTGGGTTGTTCACTCCACAAAAATTAAGGTTTATATATCCTCCAACAAAAACGCGCAAGAGGAGAAAAATATCTACAGGGAATCCCGGATCGAGAAACAGAGGCAGTTTCTGATGCGCTAATCGTGCATTTCTAGGCAATACCCCTTGAGAAGGAAAGCCTTTGATCACTCAGTCGCCTGTAAGCCCGGAAAATTGTAGGAAAAAGTGCTAAAGGCTAAAGGAAAAACTCGAGCTCTAAAAACCAGTGGTATTTATTAGAGATATCCTTAAAGTGGTATGTAAATATCAGATCATTTGCACGGCATCTATAGACAAGCTGGAGAGAAAAGGCTAAAGAAAGAGAAAAGTCTATTAAGAGTTTAACCAAGTTGAATTGGGATTCTTACTGGCAATACTTGGTAAAACCACACACTCAATGCATGACTCTCAAGTGCCTCATTAATTCTACCAAGAAGATGGCACCAACACTTGCCGATTCTGTTTTCATAGGGAAACTTAAGTCAGAGGTTGGCCAACCAACTCTCTTCAAGCCGATGCTGAAGGCTTGCGACCACAAAGAACAGATACATAGATAGTTAATTGCCAGATTTAGTTTTAGATTCAGTTTTAGTTTTAGTTTTGCTTTCTTTTTTCCTTAGATGAGGACAGTCATTTAAACCTCCTCCTATATTTTTGTAATAAACTATTTTTAGATTTAGCTAGTAGTATTTCAACCCTTCTCATGCATTTAGAGAGGGGTCCAGAAATTTGTCAAAAACGTTTCTTCAGAACATGCACTTCTGCACCCTCCGAGGAGGTTTTGATTAATGGATGGAACAAGATTTATTGATATTTGTGTTTAATATCTGCTATCGAAATTGCACTTTTATACTCTTAGTAGATGTTGAATTAAGAGGAGATAAATCATTATTGCTGAAGCTCATGAGTAGAACTTGTTATCAATGGTACTTTTATCTCTTAACGATTTCTGCTTATGTGTTAAGGTGATATTTATGTTCAGTTATTTATATATGAATGCTTGAATTGTTGAGTTATCATTTGGCACTTTTGTACGGTGATAGCTATTCTATTTATGCTTAATATATGAGTGACTTATTATGCGATATGCTTTACACAATTATTTCGGCTAACCTTTTATACGAAATGGTTTATCTTTATTGAATTCTTTTCTCATAGTGATTGAATGATCTTTATTACCAATTGCTGTTAGAAATTATTTTAGATCGCATAACTGAAAGATTAAATCCTGGGTTAGTTTTAGAATTAGATATTTCTATTCATTAGAATACAATTGCATGTTGTTAAATTAGATTTAGAATAAAAACATTTTACTTAGAAATTATTAGAAAGGAAATATCAATTCTCAACACACACACACACACACAAATTGGGAAACTGGTCCCATTATCCCCAGTCGGACCCATCATCCCAAACAGAAAAGGAGCTACTTTCAAGGTTCGGACTGGGTGGGTATCCCCCTTGTTGTAGACCGAATTTTCGAGGCTCAACACTTCTTGAGTTAGAGGCCTCAATGAAGTTCTTCTTTTCTTCCATGAAGGTTTCTTTAGCGTGATTAAGATCAAAATCTACTTCTTTTTCAACATCCTTGCACACCCACCCTTCATCGTCGGGATGCTTGCCTTTATCTGCGCGAGTCACCATACCACTTCTTATCACTATATTTATGCTGTGATCTTCTTCACAGGTCTTAGTGCTCATCATATGAATGTTCTGCGTAGGCTACTGGGGTTGCACCTTCTTTTCTTGCATCTTTTCCATGAGGACCAAGCATTCCTCTATCACATGGTCAAACCGTCAACAATATTGACATGGCAGATGCATGGGATTTGTACAAATCTCACATGAAGTGCCCTGCTTCACCACTGTTATAGCAGATGACCTGCCCACATCCTCAACTCGGTCCACAACCTCTTCCTTATCCTCAGCCTTGAAATACTCCACGCACAGCTCCTATGCATTGATCCTGAGGCTAGTTCTCTATCCACATTCGATAGGTAGGGGTTCTATCCATCATCAACTCATAACTTCTACAATGGCGTTCATCATGTCCCACATATTTACAAAAATTACAAAACAACTGTTGAGCGGTATATACAAACTTTTACAGTAAATGGTAGTTATTAATCACGTGTTGTCCTATAACCTGACAGATAGTGCACCATAACGTAGCTCTCACACTCATCCCAACTTTATTTTCTAGTTTAAGGGGAATAACCCCCCCTCCCCCCCCACCCCAATAATATAGTTCTTATATACTGCATAAGGTCGTTATCGTGTCCATGGCTCTTACACTTCAAACACCAGACCTCAGTGCCCACCTCCGGCTGGGTCTCCTTTCCTTTATTCAGGCTCTACAATTCCAAGTTTAGGTTTTCTAGCTGTGAGTGAATCTATTGCATCCTAGGTTCGTGTCTTGCAGGGGCGAGACATCCATCATCATCACAATATCTAAGGGATCTTCCTGAATTATTATCTTCTGTTGTGACAAAGGCACCCTCAAGTGTGGCAAGAGCGATGTTATATACCAGTTGTGATGCTGGGAATCCAGGATTATCATATTGGCCTACCTAATAAGGAATTTCAACCTTTGATCAAAATCCCAAGGTGTCTCATCTAACTTCTGTCGGATTTCATTAAATTAAATTATTAACTGTGCCTCTAACTTAGGTTTACTGAACTCCTTATTCAAAGCTTTCTGGGTCTCTGCTATTTTCGTGTTGGGGAAATCAGTGAAACACTTGATGTACCATGTTAATGCGCGATCTTGTAAGGCTGTAACCAGATGCACTTTCTTGATGTTATCTTTCGTAATCTGTTGTGTTGTTGTTGGGTCCCTATAATACTAGTGATTACCCCATTACTATGGTAGTTGTACCCCTTATTAATATTGTTGTGCCCCTATTTCCCCCATATTGTTATTACTGTACCCCATAGAATCCCTCTATTGTTATTTTTGTGGCTTTATATTATATTATTAGGTTTGGCTGGGTTTATTGTGACTCCTTAGACTCCTATATATAGAAAAGGAGGTTTTGTCATTTGTATCATCCAAGAATTGTTCATTTATGTAATGTAAAGGAGGTTTCCCCCTTGAAGAGGCTGAATTCTAAGGCGTTGATCTATCTTTTCTTGAGCTGGTTTCATAACATTTGGTATCAGAGCTTTGGATTCTAGGGTTTCGCCGCTCCAAACAGGTCATCGTGGAATTTTCACTATAAATTTTTTTCTTTGACGTTTCAGAAGTTGAAAAAAAAACCCATTTGAGAAGATATTGCGCTGAATCTCGGATCTGAATTTCAGAGCTTTTTGCGCTATATTTTTGGAGATATGATCTGAGGAAGTTGGTCCTTTTGCAAAATCCTGAATTACATTCAAAACATGTGAACTGGGGAAACTCATCATAACTTTCGCTCTGAGCCTCAGATTGAAATTTCGTAAGAAGGTGCAGAAAGAGGATAGACTATAGTTTCTTGGATATATTTTTCAGAGGCAAAGGTCAAAACAGTGACACGTGGCACTTCATACAAGTTCGCTCTTCTGAAAAGGTCTATAATCAGGTCACTGTGGGAGATTTGGCATAACTCCTCATTGGAGAATCCAATTGGGGTCAGACTGGTGGCATTGGAAAGAGGACACAGAGGGATACCATAGTTCGCAATTTCGGAACTGAATGTTCTGAAAGTACAGAGATACATCAGAGGCAATATCGAGCTCCTACAAAGAAAAAAAAGGTGTGTAGAATTTTTTAAATTTTTGCTTAAGATTGGTTTGAAAATTTATTTTGAAGGAATTCAAAGGGCTAGTAAAGCATTATTATCGGTAACTGATGCCCCGAGGAAAGAAAATGCAAACACCTAGTAAGGAACCTGAAAGCTCTAGCATGACTCATGAAGAAGAGGAAGAAATGCTACATGATATATCAAAATTACAAGACAAAGTGCAAAAAATGTCAGCCTCACAAAAGCTAACAGAAGCTAAGATAAATGGCATGGAATCTAAGATAAAGGGCGTGGAAGCTAAGATGGACGATTGGAAGACAAATTTGAAGACAAACATGGACGATTTGAAGACAGATTGAAAAGACAGACATGACAATTTGAAGATAAATATGAATAAGTTGCTTACAAGAAATACTTACTAATGGTGAAAAGGTAGTAAAGGAAACTCATGATGCGAACAAAAGAAATGTTAATCATGATTCCATAGACTCTAATGTGGGATCGAAGACCATCATATTCCAAAAATCGATATGAGGAAGTTTGATGGCAAGGATCCCGCAACATGGATATTACAGATGGAGCAATTTTTCGATCTCAATAATGTGCAAAACACACAAAAGGTACGTATGCAACTTTATATTTGGAACCAAATCAGTTTGTATGGTATCAATGGCTTTGCTCTCGTAAACAATTTATCACTTGGGCAATTTTTACGGAAGAATTGATAGCACATTATGAGGATACAAAAAGCGACACTTTTTTTAGCCAATTGATAAGTCTCAAACAAAAGGGTTCAATAATGGAGCACATTGAGGAGTTCCAAAAATTGAACATAAGGGTAAAAGATATTCCAGAGGAGCATAGGATTGATGTGTTCATAGGGTCTTTAAAGGATAATATCAACCATGATTTTCACCTTTGGGAACCTAATTCATTAGAGAAGGCATTCAGGTTAGCAAGAAAAATGGAAAGCAAAATTATGGCAACGTCAGAAGCACATCAATCTATAAAGGACGGAAGTGGTTGTTGCGCAGTTCTTCCACAACCTATAAGGTGACACACAACAATTGGAAGAAAAAAGAGCAAAAGGGCTTGTTACAGTTGTGATAGCAAATACACTAAAGGTCATAAGTGTGCTGAGAAGAAATTATTCTACATAGATTGTGAAGAGGAAGAAGAAAAGGAGCAAGAAAGTCAAAAGAAGAGGATATACTCCAGGAACAAAGCCTAGATGAAGAACAAATGAATTTGACCATATCTTGTAATGCATTGG